>JACSYO010000596.1:15000-17837 GCA_016806645.1 Ophiodon elongatus | reverse complement strand
TCTCTCCTGCTGTGTGTTTCCTCTCTCTTGCTGTGTGTTTCCTCTCTCCTGCTGTGTGTTTCCTCTCTCCTACTGTGTGTTTCCTCTCTCCTACTGTGTTTCCTCTCTCCTGCTGTGTGTTTCCTCTCTCCTGCTGTGTGTTTCCTCTCTCCTGCTGTGTGTTTCCTCTCTCCTGCTGTGTGTTTCCTCTCTCCTGCTGTGTGTTTCCTCTCTCCTGCTGTGTGTTTCCTCTCTCCTGCTGTGTGTTTCCTCTCTCCTACTGTGTGTTTCCTCTCTCCTGCTGTGTGTTTCCTCTCTCCTGCTGTGTGTTTCCTCTCTCCTGCTGTGTGTTTCCTCTCTCCTACTGTGTGTTTCCTCTCTCCTGCTGTGTGTTTCCTCTCTCCTGCTGTGTGTTTCCTCTCTCCTGCTGTGTGTTTCCTCTCTCCTGCTGTGTGTTTCCTCTCTCCTGCTGTGTGTTTCCTCTCTCCTGCTGTGTGTTTCCTCTCTCCTACTGTGTGTTTCCTCTCTCCTACTGTGTTTCCTCTCTCCTGCTGTGTGTTTCCTCTCTCCTGCTGTGTGTTTCCTCTCTCCTGCTGTGTGTTTCCTCTCTCCTACTGTGTGTTTCCTCTCTCCTGCTGTGTGTTTCCTCTCTCCTGCTGTGTGTTTCCTCTCTCCTCGCGGCGGGGTGAGGAGGCTGTGGTGAGAGGCCAGCTGCATGCTGGGAAGGTGGGCGGCGGCGCTGAGTGGGCGGCCGGCGGAGAGAGAAGGAAACCAGAGGAACAGAAGAGCAGCTATGATGCAACCTCTGTTATGATTATGATCATCTGATCACGTTCATGGTTCCCAGAGGATGAATCCTACTGATGGAAATACATCTGTTTGTATTGAACCATAAAACACATAATATTTAATGTACAATGATATGAAACAGAAAAGCAGTTAAATAGATTCTTTATTATCTTATTATCGATCTTAATTCAGATCTATGTTTTGGCTTTGTGGAGGAAACGTTATTGAAACACACCGCGACCTTTGACCTCTTTAATGGCTGCTTGTAAGAAGCATTCGACCAGAGCAGTGATGTCATCCATGTTGGGTCAATAATAAACTGTGTGTGTTTAGTTTGTTTGAGCAGTAGGGGGGGGGGGGGGGGGGGGGGGGGGGGGGGGGGGGGGGGGGGGGGGGGGGGGGGGGGGGGGGGGGGGGGGGGAGACATAATCTAGTTACGCTCAGTATCGCTCCTCGACAGAGAGGATGATGAGCATCGAACACACGGAGCTCTGGAGCCGCCAGAGGGACGCCCACTGGTCAGAGTATAGATACTGCATACAGTACTACAGAGTATAGATACTGCATACAGTACTACAGAGTATAGATACTGCATACAGTACTACAGAGTATAGATACTGCATACAGTACTACAGAGTATAAATACTACATACAGTACTACAGAGTATAAATACTGCATACAGTACTACAGAGTATAGATACTGCATACAGTACTACAGAGTATAAATACTACATACAGTACTACAGAGTATAAATACTACATACAGTACTACAGAGAGCATAAATACTACATACAGTACTACAGAGTATAAATACTGCATACAGTACTACACAGTCTGTCTCCTCTACTGTCTCCTCCACTGTCTCCTCTACTGTCTCCTCCCCTGTCTCCTCCACTGTCTCCTCTACTGTCTCCTCTACTGTCTCCTCCCCTGTCTCCTCTACTGTCTCCTCCACTGTCTCCTCCACTGTCTCCTCCACTGTCTCCTCTACTGTCTCCTCTACTGTCTCATCCACTGTCTCCTCTACTGTCTCCTCCACTGTCTCCTCTACTGTCTCCTCTACTGTCTCCTCCCCTGTCTCCTCCACTGTCTCCTCCCCTGTCTCCTCCCCTGTCTCCTCTACTGTCTCCTCCACTGTCTCCTCTACTGTCTCCTCCCCTGTCTCCTCTACTGTCTCCTCCCCTGTCTCCTCCCCTGTCTCCTCCACTGTCTCCTCCCCTGTCTCCTCCACTGTCTCCTCCCCTGTCTCCTCCACTGTCTCCTCCACTGTCTCCTCCCCTGTCTCCTCCACTGTCTCCTCCCCTGTCTCCTCCCCTGTCTCCTCCAGGACACGATCACACTGATCCACAGCAACAGATACAGGATGTTAAAGAGGAGGAGGATTCTACTACTCATATACTACTAATACTACTATTACTACTACTACTACTAGTACTACTACTACAACTATTACTATTACTATTACTACTACTACTACCACTACTACTACTACTATTACTACTACTACTACCACTACTACCACTACTACTAGTACTACTACTACTACTACTACAATTACTATTACTACTACTACTACTAGAACTACTACTACTACCACTATTATTAGTACTATTACTACCACTACTACTACTACCACTACTACTACTACTACTACTGCTACTACTACTACTACTCTTACTACTACTACTGCTACTACCACTACTTCATGTACCACTGGGTCTGAACTTGTACTCTGTTTATATTTAAAGAGAGATATGTTGTTTATTCTGTTCTGAGGAGAAAACATATATATACATATATATATATATATGTATATATATATATATATATATATATATATACATATGTATATATATATATGTATATATTTATATATATATATATATATATATATATATATATATATATATATATATATATGTATATATTTATATATATATATGACACGCTGACGTCACCTGACACCAGAACCACTTAACACACTGTCGTCATGGATACATACAACACTATGGCCCCGAGTATTAAACCTACTTTGTATTAAAGAAGCGGTGAGAAGAGAGTCAGCAG
>JACSYO010000596.1:0-10000 GCA_016806645.1 Ophiodon elongatus | reverse complement strand
CACACGCCACCAATACGCACCAACCACACGCCAACAACAGACTCAGGACACACCAACAACACACTCAGGACACGCCAACGACATGTGGGTTTAATGCTGCTGTTGTACGATGGCTCTGTCTAAACTGAGTTAACTGAATGTCCATACGTGCAGATCATGAAATGAACATGTTTTTTCTTCGTCTTAGTTTGAGCCGTTTGGTAGAAAGTCTCCTGCAGTCAGATTCTTTATGGAGATGGATGAGAGGGGAAAAGCTGCTTCCTGTTGGTCTGAGCAGGTGGTCAGCTGTTACTCATGAAACCGTTACAGTATTTTAAATGGAGACCCCTTCACGGTTTTATTTAAAAACAGGATTGTGTGATCTTCAGAACATGAACCCTCACAGGACTGACTCTTTACAGCTGCACCTCTGTGGGGCTCTGGCTATTTCCTGGAAACAGTACGAGCCAAGCTCATCAACGATTGGATCTTGATGTCTCTTTATGTCCAGCTTTGTTCTGCAGCGCTGGATGAAGTGGATCTTTGATCCTCCCCTTTTCTAGAATGACTAATATTAACATTAATAATAATAATAATAATAATAATAATATTAATCGGAGAAGATAAGCTCCGTTTGTGGTTTGTGGAGACATTAAGAGTCATTTTCTCACTTTCATGTTTTCTTCACCAGACAGAAAAGAAACGTTCAAAGAAAATCTTAATAATTTGATCCTGTGAGAGGAAGCTGCTTCATTTCATCTCCACTCAGCGATCATGTGACCCACACACACACACACACACACACACACACACACACACACACACACACACACACACACACACACACACACACACAGTGTATTTCATGAGGATGTAACTGCATTAGTCTTTAAGTAGCAGCTTCCTGACAGACGATAAACCGGGTTCTGGTCTTCTGGATCCGGTTTGGTCTTCAGGTCTGAGTCTCTGAATCTGTGGAGCTCAGAGAAACGTCTCAACTGTCAGAATTATTGACCTCAAACAGGATTTAAAGATGATTAAAAGTGTGAACTATAATTTATTTCTCTCATGTTTTAGTTTCTCTTCCACATAAAATAAAATATTCTGTAAATATGGTTCATGTTTCTGCTCCACGTAATGAAAAGTTCTGATCATGTGAGGTGAAGGTTCAACATGAATCTAATGTTTATGTAAATACTCTCTCATGTATATTTATATATTTTTATATATGTATATGTATGTTCTGTAGTTAATGAGTAAATAGTTTCAGCTGGAGCAAACAGGAGTCACGTTTCTTATTCAATAATATTCTAATTTTCAGGGCGATGAACAGATATCAGAACTTTTAGTGGAGAAGAATATTAAGAAGATGAGCGAACACTCGTTCAGGTTTGCATTCTGGGTAATAATGTAGATCACGAGCAGGCAGGAAATAATGATGAAGACCGAGGAAGAGGATACAAAGATCTAACTTCTTCTTTAAACCGGGATCATCTGAAATCACCTCTCAGCATCATGTCCACGATGTTCACCCTCTTTGCTCTGCTTCCTCCTGCTCCTCCTCCTTCCTCCTCCTTCCTCCTGCTCCTCCTGCTCCTCCTCCTTCCTCCTCCTTCCTCCTGCTCCTCCTGCTCCTCCTCCTTCCTCCTCCTTCCTCCTGCTCTTCCTCCTGCTCTTCCTCCTGCTCTTCCTCCTTCCTCCTGCTCTTCCTCCTGCTCTTCCTCCTGCTCTTCCTCCTTCCTCCTGCTCTTCCTCCTGCTCTTCCTCCTGCTCTTCCTCCTGCTCTTCCTCCTTCCTCCTGCTCTTCCTCCTGCTCTTCCTCCTGCTCTTCCTCTGCTGTGAGGTGTAACTGATGAGTCCATCAGTCACAGAGAGGAGTCCGATCCATCACTGGTGTTCGTGCCGTCACTTGTTGGAAACAGTTCAGAGAAGAAAAGATAAGATAAATTGCTGCAGCTTTGTTTTCTCATTCCAGCAAAACAACAGGAGGAAGAGGAAGAGGAAGAGGATGAGGAAGAGGAAGAGGATGAGGAAGAGGATGAGGATGAGGAAGAGGAAGAGGATGAGGAAGAGGAAGAGGATGAGGATGAGGAAGAGGAAGAGGATGAGGAAGAGGAAGAGGATGAGGATGAGGAAGAGGAAGAGGAAGAGGAAGAGGAAGAGGATGAGGATGAGGAAGAGGAAGAGGAAGAGGATGAGGAAGAGGAAGAGCAGCGGTGAACAACTTGTTAAACTCTCCAGTATGAGAGGAAACATGTTGCAGAGTCTTCAGGTCAAAGAAGGAACTCCTTGTTGAGGAATCGGAAAAGAGGAAAACAAACACTCCTAAGGAACCGAGCGCGGTGTGTGTGTGTGTGTGTGTGTGTGTGTGTGTGTGTGTGTGTGCGTGTGTGTGTGTGTGTGCGTGTGCGTGTTGTGTGTGTTTGTGTGCGTGTGCGTGCGTGAGCGTGTGCTGTGTGTTTGTGTGCGTGTGTTTGTGTGGCGTAGCGTGTGGCGTGTGCGTGTGTGTTGGTGGCTGCGTGTGTGTTTGTGTGCGTGTGCGTGCGTGCGTGCGCGTGTGCGTGTGTTTGTTTGTGTGCGTGCGCGTGTGCGTGTTCGTGTGCGTGTTGTTTGTGTGCGTGCGCGTGTGTGTTTGTGTGCGTGTGCGTGCGTGCGCGTGTGTTTGTGTGTGCGCGTGTGTGTGTGTGTGTTTGTGTGCGTGTGCGTGTGTGCGTGTGTGCGTGTGTTTGTGTGCGTGTGCGTTTGTGTGCGTGTGTTTGTGTGCGTGTGCGTGTGCGCGTGCGTGTGCGCGTGTGCGTTTGTGTGCGTGTGCGTGTGTGTGTGTGTGTGTGTGCGTGTGTGTGTGTGTGCGTGTGCGCGTGTGTTTGTGTGCGTGTGCGTGTGTGTTTGTGTGCGTGTGCGTGTGCGTGCGTGTGTGTGTGCGTGTGTGTGTGTGTGTGTTGCCGCTGTCAGCAGTTCACTGCGTCTCCACAAACAGAAGTCCTGACTCCTGGCTGCTGATTCCCGGAGGTCGAACCCTCAGACGAGGAGCCTGAACGCCTCGTACAGGTGCTGCTTTCAGAGACATACGAGCCGTTTCTCTTTCACACCTTTGTTTATTCAGGAAAACGAGACCAACGTGTTCTCCTCCATCACACAGACCTTTAGGAGCTGCCTTCCTTCTTCCGGGTCACAAGAGAAACTTCACTATTGAATCAGATCAATGTTAAATCATAAAAACATACAAAACAAAGAGGTGAAATCAAGAGATGATTCTCCAGTCATGTCAAAATGTCAAAATGTTTAAATATGATTATGATTATGCTCAGAGGTGAGCTTATGATGGAATGAGTTTATAAGGTGACGCCTTTTATTATTAATGATTTCAGAATGTTGCACTTAACTTAAAATAAACATGACGTAATGTTTGGAGACACTCGAGTGATTTAAAAGAGAATATGAATCAGATATCAGACGGAGACCAGAGGTCAAACAACTAAAAGTCTGAAAATATACTAGAAATATTCACAACCAGTTAAACTGGAGGAGGAGGATGATGATGAGGATGAGGATGAGGATGATGATGATGATGATGAGGATGATGAGGATGAGGATGATGAGGATGATGAGGATGATGATGATGAGGATGAGGATGATGAGGATGATGATGATGAGGATGAGGAGGATGAGGATGATGAGGATGATGATGATGAGGATGAGGATGATGAGGATGATGATGATGAGGATGAGGATGATGAGGATGATGAGGATGATGATGATGAGGATGAGGATGATGAGGATGATGATGATGAGGATGAGGAGGATGAGGATGATGAGGATGATGATGAGACAGATGAGTCAGCAGAGGACCTTCACACAACAGGAAGGTCTGGAGACTCTCCTGAGGGGTTGAACCGAACTACAATGAAGTAGGGAGGGTTAGGGTTAAGGTTAAAGGTTAAGGTTAAGGGTTAAGGGTTAAGGTTAAAGGTTAAGGTTAAGGGTTAGGGTTAAGGTTAAAGGTTAAGGTTAAGGGTTAAGGGTTAAGGTTAAAGGTTAAGGTTAAGGGTTAGGGTTAAGGTTAAAGGTTAAGGTTAAAGGTTAAGGTTAAGGGTTAAGGTTAAAGGTTAAGGTTAAGGGTTAGGGTTAAGGTTAAAGGTTAAGGTTAGGGTTAACCCTAACCTTAACCCTCCTGCGATGACAGGAAACTACCAGAGGACACATCCTGCTCCTCCTGTCAGAGCCCAGGAACACCACCTCGATGTGGACTCAGAGGTCTGTCCCGACTACGGAGGACAGCTAGGCCACGCCCCCTGCCAGTGTGCGTCTTTAGGGTTTTTATCTGTTAGTCCTGATATTTAATAACTTCTTCTGAGACGAAGGAGAGATTAGAGGCCACGAGGACAGGAAGGAAACAGAATGAGAGGAGGAGCTAAATGATAGTTATCTTATACTGACTCACCTTGAATCTACAAATCTGAAAACTACAAACTCCGGCCGTCAGATAAATACATAAGTAATAATATTCAATAGATATCAGAGTAAAGCTACGTCATCAGGCTCCAACACATTCACTGATCTCACATGAAAACACTGAACATGAGCCATTATATTAGTGGACCGTATTAAACATGTAATAAGGCCTGATATAGATATATAGATACATGTAATGAGGCCTGATATAGATATATAGATACATGTAATAAGGCCTGATATAGATATATAGATACATGTAATGAGGCCTGATATAGATATATAGATACATGTAATAAGGCCTGATATAGATAGATATATAGATACATGTAATAAGGCCTGATATAGATAGATATATAGATACATGTAATAAGGCCTGATATAGATACATGTAATAAGGCCTGATATAGATATATAGATACATGTAATAAGGCCTGATATAGATATATAGATACATGTAATAAGGCCTGATATAGATATATAGATACATGTAATAAGGCCTGATATAGATAGATATATAGATACATGTAATAAGGCCTGATATAGATACATGTAATAAGGCCTGATATAGATATATAGATACATGTAATAAGGCCTGATATAGATACATGTAATAAGGCCTGATATAGATATATAGATACATGTAATGAGGCCTGATATAGATGTAGATACATGTAATAAGGCCTGATATAGATATATAGATACATGTAATAAGGCCTGATATAGATAGATATATAGATACATGTAATAAGGCCTGATATAGATATATAGATACATGTAATAAGGCCTGATATAGATATATAGATACATGTAATAAGGCCTGATATAGATAGATATATAGATACATGTAATAAGGCCTGATATAGATATATAGATACATGTAATAAGGCCTGATATAGATATATAGATACATGTAATGAGGCCTGATATAGATATATAGATACATGTAATAAGGCCTGATATAGATAGATATATAGATACATGTAATAAGGCCTGATATAGATATATAGATACATGTAATAAGGCCTGATATAGATATATAGATACATGTAATAAGGCCTGATATAGATACATGTTGGTGATATAGATACATGTAATAAGGCCTGATATAGATACATGTAATAAGGCCTGATATAGATATAGATACATGTAATGAGGCCTGATATAGATGTAGATACATGTAATAAGGCCTGATATAGATATATAGATACATGTAATAAGGCCTGATATAGATATATAGATACATGTAATGAGGCCTGATATAGATATATAGATACATGTAATAAGGCCTGATATAGATACATGTAATGAGGCCTGATATAGATATATAGATACATGTAATGAGGCCTGATATAGATATATAGATACATGTAATAAGGCCTGATATAGATATAGATACATGTAATAAGGCCTGATATAGATATATAGATACATGTAATAAGGCCTGATATAGATATATAGATACATGTAATAAGGCCTGATATAGATACATGTAATAAGGCCTGATATAGATATATAGATACATGTAATAAGGCCTGATATAGATACATGTAATAAGGCCTGATATAGATATAGATACATGTAATAAGGCCTGATATAGATGTAGATACATGTAATAAGGCCTGATATAGATATATAGATACATGTAATAAGGCCTGATATAGATATATAGATACATGTAATGAGGCCTGATATAGATATATAGATACATGTAATAAGGCCTGATATAGATATATAGATACATGTAATAAGGCCTGATATAGATAGATTATAGATACATGTAATAAGGCCTGATATAGATATATAGATACATGTAATAAGGCCTGATATAGATATATAGATACATGTAATAAGGCCTGATATAGATATATAGATACATGTAATAAGGCCTGATATAGATATATATAGATACATGTAATAAGGCCTGATATAGATATATAGATACATGTAATAAGGCCTGATATAGATATATAGATACATGTAATAAGGCCTGATATAGATACATGTAATAAGGCCTGATATAGATATATAGATACATGTAATAAGGCCTGATATAGATATATAGATACATGTAATAAGGCCTGATATAGATATATAGATACATGTAATAAGGCCTGATATAGATATATAGATACATGTAATAAGGCCTGATATAGATATATAGATACATGTAATAAGGCCTGATATAGATATAGATACATGTAATGAGGCCTGATATAGATGTAGATACATGTAATAAGGCCTGATATAGATATATAGATACATGTAATAAGGCCTGATATAGATATATAGATACATGTAATGAGGCCTGATATAGATATATAGATACATGTAATAAGGCCTGATATAGATATATAGATACATGTAATGAGGCCTGATATAGATACATGTAATAAGGCCTGATATAGATATATAGATACATGTAATAAGGCCTGATATAGATAGATATATAGATACATGTAATAAGGCCTGATATAGATACATGTAATAAGGCCTGATATAGATATAGATACATGTAATGAGGCCTGATATAGATGTAGATACATGTAATAAGGCCTGATATAGATATATAGATACATGTAATAAGGCCTGATATAGATATATAGATACATGTAATGAGGCCTGATATAGATATATAGATACATGTAATAAGGCCTGATATAGATACATGTAATAAGGCCTGATATAGATATAGATACATGTAATAAGGCCTGATATAGATAGATATATAGATACATGTAATAAGGCCTGATATAGATAGATATATAGATACATGTAATAAGGCCTGATATAGATAGATATATAGATACATGTAATAAGGCCTGATATAGATAGATATATAGATACATGTAATAAGGCCTGATATAGATATATAGATACATGTAATAAGGCCTGATATAGATATATAGATACATGTAATGAGGCCTGATATAGATATATAGATACATGTAATAAGGCCTGATATAGATATATAGATACATGTAATGAGGCCTGATATAGATATATAGATACATGTAATGAGGCCTGATATAGATATATAGATACATGTAATAAGGCCTGATATAGATATATAGATACATGTAATAAGGCCTGATATAGATATATAGATACATGTAATAAGGCCTGATATAGATATATAGATACATGTAATAAGGCCTGATATAGATAGATATATAGATACATGTAATAAGGCCTGATATAGATATATAGATACATGTAATAAGGCCTGATATAGATACATGTAATAAGGCCTGATATAGATGTAGATACATGTAATAAGGCCTGATATATATAGATACATGTAATAAGGCCTGATATAGATATATAGATACATGTAATGAGGCCTGATATAGATATAGATACATGTAATAAGGCCTGATATAGATATATAGATACATGTAATAAGGCCTGATATAGATATAGATACATGTAATAAGGCCTGATATAGATATATAGATACATGTAATAAGGCCTGATATAGATATTATAGATACATGTAATAAGGCCTGATATAGATAGATATATAGATACATGTAATAAGGCCTGATATAGATAGATATATAGATACATGTAATAAGGCCTGATATAGATACATGTAATAAGGCCTGATATAGATATATAGATACATGTAATGAGGCCTGATATAGATATATAGATACATGTAATAAGGCCTGATATAGATATATAGATACATGTAATAAGGCCTGATATAGATATATAGATACATGTAATAAGGCCTGATATAGATATATAGATACATGTAATAAGGCCTGATATAGATACATGTAATAAGGCCTGATATAGATATATATATAGATACATGTAATAAGGCCTGATATAGATATATATATAGATACATGTAATAAGGCCTGATATAGAATATAGATACATGTAATAAGGCCTGATATAGATATATAGATACATGTAATGAGGCCTGATATAGATATAGATACATGTAATGAGGCCTGATATAGATATAGATACATGTAATGAGGCCTGATATAGATATATAGATACATGTAATGAGGCCTGATATATAGTTACATGTAATGAGGCCTGATATAGATATAGATACATGTAATGAGGCCTGATATAGATATAGATATACATGTAATAAGGCCTGATATAGATAGATATATACATGTAATAAGGCCTGATATAGATAGATATATAGATACATGTAATGAGGCCTGATATAGATATACATGTAATAAGGCCTGATATAGATAGATATATAGATACACGTAATAAGGCCTAATATAGATATATAGATACATGTAATGAGGTCTGATATAGATATATAGATACATGTAATGAGGCCTGATATAGATATATAGATACATGTAATGAGGCCTGATATAGATATATAGATACATGTAATGAGGTCTGATATAGATATATTGATATACATGTACCTGTTCCTCTCTTGTTCAGAGGCAGACGTGTGTGAATGATGTGATTTGTTGACTTCAGCCTTCACACAGGTCCAGGTCCAGGTCCAGGACTTGGTCCAGGTCCAGGACCTGGACCTGTGTGAAGGCTGAAGTCAACAAATCACATCATTCACACATAGACTACAGGTCCAGGACCTGGTCCAGGTCCAGGTCCAGGTCCAGGTCCAGGACCAGGTCCAGGACCAGGTCCAGGACCAGGACCAGGACCAGGTCCAGGTCCAGGACCAGGTCCAGGTCCAGGTCCAGGACCAGGTCCAGGACCAGGACCAGGTCCAGGTCCAGGACCAGGACCAGGACCAGGACATTACAAGAGCTTCCTGCTTCCTTCAGCATCAATAAAGAACTAAACCAACATCTTAACACACACAAGTCAAACTATATTTATGAAAAGACCCATTTTAATATCAAAACAATGCATATTTTACAGAAAAACAATATGTTACAGCAGTGGGAGTTGTGTTCTGATGAGGAGCCGCGGCGCCACCTGCTGGTGGAGGAGCACACAGCAGCCTGCGGGCTGGAGAAGCTCCTCCTCCGGGCTCAGGAGTCGTTGGGGAGCCCGAACAGCTTGACAGTGCCGGCCTCCCGGTTGTTGTCGTACTTGCCCTCCTTGTCGTCGCAGGCGTAGGCCAGCAGA
Organism: Ophiodon elongatus; assembly: GCA_016806645.1. Classification (NCBI taxonomy): domain Eukaryota; kingdom Metazoa; phylum Chordata; class Actinopteri; order Perciformes; family Hexagrammidae; genus Ophiodon; species Ophiodon elongatus. The sequence goes on along the minus strand of JACSYO010000596.1, from coordinate 478 downwards.
GGCCTCTTGGGGTGCCAGGCCACCGTGAAGGTCGGGGAGTCGCACTGAACCTCCCACAGCTTCTCTCCTGCTCACACAGAGCAACCCAGAAGGATTGTTGATCAGACTTCAAGCAATGTTACGTTGCTTAAAGTCAAACTTCTTATTTTCTACGGTTGTCATTGAAATCCACCGGAGAGACTCTGAAGGGATTTTACATTTCAAACTGAAGAGACGGACCCAGACGGGGTCTAACAGGTCGAAGGCAACAATCTGATTATGGGATATTTGTTCAAACCAATCTTCTCACACCGACCTGTTTCCACCTCTGCGATGTCGATGAAGTGATCCTCGGAGGCCGACGCCAACATCTTTCCATCGTGGCTGAAGCTCAGAGTCCTCACTGGCCAGTCCAACCTACGACGTGAGGAACAACCAATGAACATGAGCCAATGAATATGAGCCAATGAGATAATGAACATGAGCCAATGAGATAATG
>JACSYO010000595.1:2500-57500 GCA_016806645.1 Ophiodon elongatus | reverse complement strand
GAGGAAGAGGAGGAGGAAGAGGAGGAGGAGGAGGAGAAGGAAGAGGAGGAGGAGGAAGATGAAGAGGAAGATGAGGAGGAGAAGGAAGAGGAGGGGGAGGAGGAAGAAGACAAGGAGGAGGAGGACGAGAAGGAAGAGGAAGAGGAGGAGGAGGAAGATGAGGAGGAGGAGGAGGAAGATGAGGAGGAGGAGGAGGAAGATGAGGAGGAAGAGGAAGTAAAAGTTGTTGGAGAATTGAAATGTTGCTGCATATTATCATGATGTATTTAATTTGTAGAGATGAAAATTGAAAGGGAACTTCTTTGGAATGACTACTTTTCTTGGGTAGCCTCCATTACAAATACAAATACCATTCATGTCATATTTATAGATGTATTTTTTAGTCACAGGACTTCTTGAGTATTTTCCCCACCACTGATGCTGCACTTGAAGAGTCCGACTTCATCGAAAGGATTTTTTTATTTTTTATTTTTAAGCATAAACACTGGAGCTGCAGGGGTTAAGAGCAGCGGTCCGGTTCCTCCCGGTGTCCCTGAACGCACCGCGGAGAGTCCAGGGTATTTAACATTCTACCCTGGACAGCGGCAGGTTGTTGCGCAAGCGCAGCCCATTCAGTCTGCATGAATGCGGAGCGAGGAGAGGACAGGAGCACTGGGAGCACTGGGAGCACTGGGACTGGGTGGACTCAGTGGACTGGACGGACCGGACCGGACCGGGCAGGCGGACATGGATGGACAGAACGGCAGCGGCGGCGTCAGCTACCGGGCGCACGGCCCCGTGACGGACGGCAGGAAGAAGAAGAAGCAGGAGGAGGAGAAGAAGGAGGAGGAGAAGAAGGAGGAGGAGGAGAAGGAGGAGGAGAAGGAGAAAACCCCCGACAGGGTGACGCTGAAGAAGGAGATCGGGCTGCTCAGCGCGTGCACCATCATCATAGGTGAGGCAGGAAAGAATAAAACACACACATGAGAGAGCTGCTAAATAACAAGTGTCTCTCTGCAGGAGCCGATGCATTCAAATCAGAGTTAGAATGAAGCTCCATTCCCCCTGTTCACAACATGGTGGGGCGGGGGTCTCCATGTTTGTTTGCATGTTCACATCCAAACTGAGTTGTAAGTGCTTACGTGGCTAAAATAATGTGAAGTCCAGAAGCAGTCTGGTGGTCAAGCAGAAGAACATTGTCTACTGGAGCAGAAGGGCCAGCAGGGAGCTTTAAAACACACACACACACACACACACACACACACACACACACACACACACACACACACACACACACACACACACACACACACGTATAAATACAGGATCCAGGTTGGGATGGAGGAAAGAGGGCTGGCTGCATCACTCTGCTCTTAAACATAACTGGTGGTGGGTTATTAATATTAAGTTCCCCTCGCAGGAGGGTGATGGAGGTTCTGGTTCCCCCAAACTTCTTTTGAATAGGACTTTAAAAAAACACGACTGAGTAGGTTGGATAACTTACCTTAACGTTTTTAACTTTTAAGTTACCATGAGGAACTTTTACCTGGTCCTGAACCGGTCTCAGTTTAGTCCTGGTCCTTTATATGATCTCAGTTTAGTCCTGGTCCTCTATATGACCTCAGTCTAGTCCTGATCCTCTATAGACCTCAGTTTAGTCCTGGTCATCTATAGACCTCAGTTTAGTCCTGATTCTCTATATGACCTCAGTTTAGTCCTGATCCTCTATATGACCTCAGTCTAGTCCTGATCCTCTATAGACCTCAGTCTAGTCCTGATCCTCTATAGACCTCAGTTTAGTCCTGATCCTCTATATGACCTCAGTTTAGTCCTGATCCTCTATATGACCTCAGTCTAGTCCTGATCCTCTATAGACCTCAGTTTAGTCCTGGTCATCTATAGACCTCAGTTTAGTCCTGGTCATCTATAGACCTCAGTTTAGTCCTGATCCTCTATATGACCTCAGCCTAGTCCTGATCCTCTATATGACCTCAGTTTAGTCCTGATCCTCTATAGACCTCAGTTTAGTCCTGGTCCTCTATATGACCTCAGTGTAGTCCTGATTCTCTATAGACCTCAGTTTAGTCCTGGTCCTTTATATGACCTCAGTTTATTCCTGGTCCTCTATATGACCTCAGTTTATTCCTGGTCCTCTATATGACCTCAGTTTATTCCTGGTCCTCTATATGACCTCAGTGTAGTCCTGGTCCTCTATAGACCTCAATGTAGTCCTGGTACTCTATAGACCTCCATCAGTAACCAGACCACCAGAGAGAAGATGGTCTGGTTCTAGAGAGTTCTTCTTAAAGCTCCTCATCGGAGCCATTGGGTCAGATTCTGGCGAAACCAGATAACATCATGCAGGTTCACTAGAACCTCCTTCAGCTCAGACTCCAGCGGGGCCTCCAGCAGAGACCAGTCCACCGTGGACAGACCCAGATCCAGCAGAGACCAGTCCACAGTGGACAGACCCAGATCCAGCAGAGACCAGTCCACAGTGGACAGACCCAGATCCAGCAGAGACCAGTCCACAGTGGACAGACCCAGATCGGGCACGGAACCACCACCTGGTGCTCAGAGACACTACCTCTTTAGTCCACAGGGGGCGCTAGGACCACCACCTGGTGCTTAGAGACACTACCTCTTTAGTCCACAGGGGGCGCCAGAACCACCACCTGGTGCTCAGAGACACTACCTCTTTAGTCCACAGGGGGCGCTAGAACCACCACCTGGTGCTCAGAGACACTACCTCTTTAGTCCACAGGGGGCGCCAGAACCACCACCTGGTGCTCAGAGACACTACCTCTTTAGTCCACAGGGGGCGCCAGAACCACCACCTGGTGCTTAGAGACACTACCTCTTTAGTCCACAGGGGGCGCCAGAACCACCACCTGGTGCTCAGAGACACTACCTCTTTAGTCCACAGAGGGCGCCAGAACCACCACCTGGTGCTCAGAGACACTACCTCTTTAGTCCACAGGGGGTGCCAGAACCAACACTTCATGATTGTAGTAACTTTAATTTGGCATATTTCCCTGAACTAGGGTTTATTTAGGTTCCTCTCCTCCACTCAGCTCCCGAATGTGACGAAGGTTGAGAAACGTGTTGATTTTCCAGCAGTCTGATGGAAATGTTCAGAAAGACGTAGCTACTGAACCGTATCCACCGTCGTCTTCTCAGGTGTTTGTAGACACCACATTTAGGAGCTGAAGGGATGTATTGAAACTGTTAAGTTTGATTATAAGTTTTGATAAGAGGTAGTCTATTGTGTAAGCTTCAGTCAACATCAGTCCGTCTCTCTCAGCTGTCTGACTTCCTGTTTGTTGCCCATTGGTTTCCGCTGAAGACGTCAATCTTTAAAAACAACAGCATCAGAAACGGATCATTTGCGACTATGATTGCATATACAAGGCATTTGGCTCGGTGCATAACTGGAACCACAGCACTTTAGCATAAATACATAAATAAAAGAAAACAATTGTGAAAATATATGGTAGAAAAATAAAGTCTCACTCCTAAAACAGCTGGTCACTGTAGTTCTAATCAAGCAAACAGGGGAAATAAAGCATTTATTGGGGACGTGTAGCGCTCAGCTACACGGCTAGCTGAGCGCTACACGGCTAGCTAACCGTTACACGGCGAGTTGGGGATCGTGGGAAACGCCAGCCGGGCCGCTTTCATCCATCCAGCCAAGGTGTTTGGGCGGGTTGACCAAAACCAAAACAAAAACCAAACCTTTTTGGGGTAATTTAGCATTAAGCCTCACTGACCGAACTAAACAAAAATAAATTAATGTCCAAGTTCCTCACAGTCGCTTTGCTGCTTGATGTGTCAGAATGAGACCACCAGGTCTGACCTCATGAGGTCTGACCTCTGACCTCTGTTTTAGAGGTGACCCTCGTGAGGTCTGACCTCTGTTTTAGAGGTGACCCTCGTGAGGTCTGACCTCTGTTTTAGAGGTGACCCTCGTGAGGTCTGACCTCTGTTTTAGAGGTGACCTTCGTGAGGTCTGACCTCTGTTTTAGAGGTGACCTTCATGAGGTCTGACCTCTGTTTTAGAGGTGACCCTCGTGAGGTCTGACCTCTGTTTTAGAGGTGACCTTCATGAGGTCTGACCTCTCTTTTAGAGGTCTGACCTCATGAGGTCTGACCTCTCTTTTAGAGGTCTGACCTCATGAGAGGTCAGTCTTTTGGCTAACTGGATCACATTTCCCCTCCCGGCTAAGCTGGTGTTGCTCGCTTTGAGGCTGACATTTCTTTCTGTTGCCAAAAGACAAGAGAAAAGGTCCTATGTGCAGAATTCTGAGGCACCTTTCCATTCAGAGAGAGCAGCGAGTGAACAAGCTGATCCAGAATCAGCATCCAGAGTCATTTCCTGCCTCCACATTAAAGAGGCAATCCTCAAGATTTCAGTCCAGCTTGATTTACAATTTATTTTGGAGTGGAAACGAAGGACTTGTGCTTTGAGTTTTGCTCAAAGCACAATGCTCTATGGTGTGACCTCCTTCAGCTCTATGGTGTGACCTCCTTCAGCTCTATGGTGTGACCTCCTTCAGCTCTGTGGTGTGACCTCCTTCAGCTCTATGGTGTGACCTCCTTCAGCTCTATGGTGTGACCTCCTTCAGCTCTATGGTGTGACCTCCTTCAGCTCTGTGGTGTGACCTCCTTCAGCTCTATGGTGTGACCTCCTTCAGCTCTGTGGTGTGACCTCCTTCAGCTCTATGGTGTGACCTCCTTCAGCTCTGTGGTGTGACCTCCTTCAGCTCTGTGGTGTGACCTCCTTCAGCTCTGTGGTGTGACCTCCTTCAGCTCTATGGTGTGACCTCCTTCAGCTCTATGGTGTGACCTCCTTCAGCTCTGTGGTGTGACCTCCTTCAGCTCTGTGGTGTGACCTCCTTCACAACACCACAATCTGTTGGTCTTTTCCCGGCGTGTCACTTTGAGGAAGCTGGAGGAGTCAGAAGGTGCCTCTGCAGCCCCGAGTGGATCATTAATGTCTGGTGATGTAACGGCCATCTGTGCCACTTGGCTGCTTCCTGCCGCGCGACTGGTAGCGCGGCAGTGTGAATGTGTGGGTGTGTTAGTGTGTGGGTGTGTTGGTGTGTGGGTGTGTTAGTGTGTGGGTGTGTTGGTGTGTGGGTGTGTTAGTGTGTGGGTGTGTTGGTGTGTGGGTGTGTTGGTGTGTGGGTGTGTTAGTGTGTGGGTGTGTTGGTGTGTGGGTGTGTTAGTGTGTGGGTGTGTTAGTGTGTTGGTGTGTTGGTGTGTGGGTGTGTTGGTGTGTGGGTGTGTTGGTGTGTGAGTGTGTGAATGTGTGGGTGTGTTAGTGTGTGGGTGTGTTGGTGTGTGGGTGTGTTGGTGTGTGAGTGTGTGAGTGTGTGGGTGTGTGGGTGTGTGGGTGTGTGGGTGTGTGAGTGTGTGAGTGTGGGTGTGTGTGTGTGTGAGTGTGGGTGTGTGAGTGTGTGGGTGTGTGAGTGTGTGAGTGTGTGGGTGTGTGAGTGTGTGGGTGTGTGAGTGTGTGGGTGTGTGAGTGTGTGGGTGTGTGGGTGTGTGGGTGTGTGAGTGTGTGGGTGTGTGAGTGTGTGGGTGTGTGGGTGAGCTGGTACTCTACGCTGCATACTGAGGCTCCGGCAGGAGGGTTGTCCCGGCCTGAGTGATGGCCTTTACCTCCTTCTCTAACTCACTCCGTTGTAGAGCTCTTTGTGGTTTAATGGCCTCCGTATAAACTCAGAGGAGAACCGTTTGCATTGTGCAGACCGAGTCTCTCAACGGGTCTCTGCTGTTTAAGTTGCTGCAGCAGAAATGTTGGAGATGCTCTGGGTGATGCTCATGTCAATGTGCTTCCCATGTGGGAAAGGGTTTGCTTTGAACGTTCTTGGGCTGGATCAGAAATGTTGAGATGCTCTGGGAGGCTCATGTCAATGTGCTTCCCATGTGGGAAAGGGTTTGTTTTGAACGTTTTGCTTATCTATTGATATATATATATATGTATATATATATATATATATATATATATATATATATATATATATATATATATATATATATATACATATTCATCATCACATATATATATATATATATATATATATATATATATACATATCTATCTATCTACATATATATATATATGTATATAAATGAATATATATATATTTATATATATTTGTTCTTTATTTATTTCAGAAATTAAATAATATGCAGAGCTGAGGCAAAGTCTTTGTTTTGCAAGTCACAAGTTGCTGTCAAGTCAAAACCTGGTGGTCAGGAGAGAGAATGCAGCTTTAACACATGAAGCTTTGACTTCTATACAACCAGAGGAGTCGCCCCCTGGTGGTCAGGAGAGAGAATGCAGCTTTAACACATGAAGCTTTGACTTCTATACAACCAGAGGAGTCGCCCCCTGGTGGTCAGGAGAGAGAATGCAGCTTTAACACATGAAGCTTTGACTTCTATACAACCAGAGGAGTCGCCCCCTGGTGGTCAGGAGAGAGAATGAAGCTTTAACACATGAAGCTTTGACTTCTATACAACCAGAGGAGTCGCCCCCTGGTGGTGAGGAGAGAGAATGCAGCTTTAACACATGAAGCTTTGACTTCTATACTACCAGAGGAGTCGCCCCCTGGTGGTGAGGAGAGAGAATGCAGCTTTAACACATGAAGCTTTGACTTCTATACAACCAGAGGAGTCGCCCCCTGGTGGTCAGGAGAGAGAATGCAGCTTCAACACATGAAGCTTTGACTTCTATACCACCAGAGGAGTCGCCCCCTGGTGGTCAGGAGAGAGAATGCAGCTTTAACACATGAAGCTTTGACTTCTATACAACCAGAGGAGTCGCCCCCTGGTGGTCAGGAGAGAGAATGCAGCTTTAACACATGAAGCTTTGACTTCATTTCTCAGAACCGGAGGTTTTCTCCTGTTCCAAGTCCGACACAAGTTGTAATGTAATTTGCATTTATTTCTTTTAAAGAAGCAAAACAATCAGGTGGGTTTTGGTAATTGCTCGTCTGCAATTAAAAAAAAACAACAACTTTTGTTCATCTTTAACTAAGTTCATTGGCTGCTGTTGAATTGATTCAGTGTCTCCTGCTGTCAGGAAAATGAAGAGTTCATTTTTATATTTTTTTTAAACTGACAAAACAATCTCACCTCCAGGTCCATTTAGTAGCATCTCTGACGTTAGCACATATTAGCTTTCTTAGCTTAATTGTCTCAACAACAATATCTCATCAAATAAAAATTCTACATATTTCAACAAAATCAACAACCAACAGCCAAAGAGAAAACCCTGAAAAAAAACTAAAACTAGCTCGCCATATTCTAAGATTACCATAATTTTGCTGTCGGTTAACATTACCTCTAGATTTAGGAGACTTTGTGTGGTGTGTTTTATTCCTTTCACACAAAAGATTCATTAATTGATATTTCTGAGTCTCGCTCCACTCGACAATAAAATATGCAGGTTGTGCAACAAACTGGCAACTAGTTGCTGTGAAATGAGACGTCAATGTTGATTTATTTGTCACGTAGCTTGCGTAATGTAGTTACGCCACTTCCGTGGTAATTTGAACCCAAACCCCGATCTTTTTCTAAACCTAACTAAGAAATTGTGTTGCCTAAACCGAACTGAGTAGTTTCCTGTGAAGACGGAAGTTTATTTTGAAAAGACTGAATTTATGTAATGAGCTGAAATTAACACGTGTTTCTAGACTTTTGTAGAAAAACGCACGAAAAATGAGGAGCAACTTTTTGTAAGATATCATATCATTGTGTGAGGACAAGTTGCTTGATGTTATCAATGTTATCAATAGCACCTTCAAAACGTTGGGTCAAGATCTTTTTTTATTTTGTTAAATCTAAAGTCATCAGATTTGTGACTTGAGTCTGAGTTGAATCCAAGTCATGTGACTCGAGTCCACACCTGTGAAAAATACAACAGGTGAAAAGACACATCCACACAGGAAGGACGAAGTATATCGTGTTGCTCAACAACTTTTTTCTGAGGCCCCAAGTCCACCTGGTATTAATGTGTGATGTCCATGTTTTATCTGGATAACAAGTGGAGGCTGTGTTTTTATTTCATTAACAGAAATGATACACCTCTTAGTGTCTTCTTCCTCCTCTCCTCAGGGAACATCATCGGCTCCGGGATCTTCATCTCTCCAAAGGGGGTCCTGGAGCACTCGGGCTCAGTGGGCCTGGCGCTAGTGGTTTGGGTGCTGGGGGGCTGCATCGCGGCCTTGGGCTCCCTCTGCTACGCCGAACTGGGCGTCACCATCCCCAAGTCTGGGGGAGACTACTCCTACGTCACCGAGATATTCGGCGGTCTGATGGGGTGAGTGAGGAGCTTCTGTCGAGGGGGGCGGAGTCTATGTCGAGTGTCTCGATGCATGGCGGTGGTTAACGCTCGGTTAGTGAGCATGCTCTGTGGGTCGGGTTGGGTCTTCTGCAGAGGACGGGGTACAAGGGGCAACGCGTTTCACCAGACATTAGCGCAACTAGCTAGTTAGTGGACTACGAGTGTAAAGGAAATTATTTCGGATTTATAGTTTGGATATTTTCATGCCTCGTGCTGGCGATGGCCGTGAAAGGCGACATAATGTTTTTGGGTTGTTCGTCCATCAGTCTGTTTGTCAACTCGTCTGTCCTCCAGTGGATTTGTTTGTGTGAATGAGAGGAATATATATATATATATATATATATATATATATATATATATATATATATATGGATTTGTTTGTTCGTCCGTCCGTCCCGTCCATTTTCCTGAATACAATATCTCAGGAAAACCTTGAGGGAATTTCTTCAAATTTGCCATAAATGTTCATCCGGACTCGAGGACGAACTGATTAGAATTCGTCGCTGTGACCTCCCACAACACATTTTGGCCATAACTCGAGAATTCCAATGCTAATTATGACAATTTCTCACAAATGTCTAATAAGTATTTTTAAAATCAAATTCTAAATCAAAATTCAAATGCCGCGCAGCAACAGCCGTGGCCTGGAGGCATTATCTTGTCGAGATATCTCAGAGACTCCTGGAGGGAATTTCTTCACTCAGGGATGAACCAACTACAATTTGTGGTCAAAGGTCACTGTGACCTCACAAAACATGTTTTTTTGGACCATGACTCAAGGATTCAAATGCTAATTATGAAAAATAAAATGATGAAGTGACGACAATTTTGGACAGACATGGATGTAAAACTGCAACTGGACAAGATACACGTTACGTTTCCACCTAAAAACCTGTGGAGCTAATATTAGCAGACTACATTAGCACATCATGAACTAGCGTACTGAAGCTACGCTAGCTCCTGAAGGTACACTGAATGAATTTTAATGATCGTAACCGAGATGTTCCTTCATTTCATCGTCTTCTGTCTGGATCTCCAGGTGGTGCTTTTACACTTTAACTTCTATCTTTATCTTTTTAACCAGTTTTCATCCCGATAACGGATAATGGAATCTTCTGTCTGCTTCTCTGTAAAAAAATGTCAAACATTTAATAATATTTCTTCAGTGAGAGCAATTAGTGACAGTGTGGGCTCCATGGTAACATTGCTCTTACAGCATGAGTTAAAGTTTGTGGCAACCAGGTACAACACATTTACACCTGCGGACAAAGCAATTTAGCAATCTGGGGTGAAGGTGGATTTATTTTTTATGTTATTGAATTACATTAAAACGCTCCACTGAAAAAGGGACACTAATACCAGAGCTATTACCTCCAGTGGTAAACGTGATGTGTGTTCATGGCGTCCTCTCTCAGGTTCCTCCTGCTGTGGAGCGCCGTCCTCATCATGTACCCGACCACGCTGGCCGTCATCGCGCTCACCTTCTCCAGCTATGTGCTGCAGCCCGTCTTCCCCGACTGCGTTCCTCCTTACATGGCCACACGGATGCTGTCCGCCACCTGTCTCCGTAAGTGGCTTCTTTACCGTCTGCTCCTTGTTGTTTTTTTATTAATAACAATATATGTTTCACAGCGTCTGCTGAAAAGGGCTTTTACTCAAGTACTGTACTTCAGCACAATTTTGTACTTGTACTTGAGTATTTCCATTTTCTGCTATTTTCTGCTTCTACTCCACTAAATCTCAGATATAATCAACTAATAAATGATAATGTGTTATTAAAGATCAAACTACCCAGCAATGTATCAAGTAATTACAATTAGATCAACATTAAAGTGCTAAACATAATAATGCATCAATAATATAATATATATTATAGTAAATATATTAATATTTTGATGCTACGAATATTGTTGTACCTTAACTTGAGTACCATTTTAGATACAGGACTTTAACTTGAAATAGAGTATTTCTATTTTGATGTATTGCTAATTTCACTTTAGTAAAAGATCAGATTACTTCTTCCACCACTGGAAGTAAGATTCTTATGACTCGAGTCACATGGAGGCTGCATTAACGTTAACAACATTCAGATGTTGAGAGCACATAACTACAACAGCGTATTAGAGGCATTGTAGGTAAAAAAGATATTATTATAGCATCAGCAGGTGGGTAATAGTTTGAGAAAAAACTTACGTAGCCGACTCTCAAGATTTAAGAAGCAAAGTTATGAGGAAAAAAAACAAGATGACAAGTTTTTCAAGAAATTGATGAAATTGAAAATTTACAGCAAAATAAAATCACGTTTTTGCAAAAATAAATCATTGACATTAAAGTCTTACATTTATTTGAAAACGGTAGATATTCTCTGAAATTAAGCGGAAAATTTACGAGAATTTCTTTCCCACAAAAGTTTGTAAAAAAAAGTCGTAAATGTATGTGAAAAATGTTTATATTCTCTGAGATTAAGTGGCAAATTTTCAGGAAGCAACCCACTTTTACCAATTTTATCTCGTAAATCTTGAGTTTTTTCTCTGACTAATAGCCTCCTCCCCCGGCTCCGTAATTTATTTATTTTTACCTACAGTGGCCCGAATACACCATTGCTCATAACAGCTCCACTACTACTCTATTTTTGATTCTGCATGGAGAGATGGTGTTCTCTCAGCACGCTTGCATCATTCATGAAGGATGATTGTCTTGCGGCTGCTGCTGGAGGATCCTGGTCTTTCCTCTCTGATGCTTATCATAATCCGGCTCATCAATAAACTACAGATCCCATCCTTTGTGAGTCAGAGGGGAAGTGGTCACGTGTGAAATGTCTCTTATGTAACAGCTGGCTGAAGGCTTTTTAAAAACCTTTTTTCATGGCTGTAGTAGTCGTGGTGGGAGCAGAGCAGGACTAGAAGATGGGATGTTTATTTTCTGTAGTTTGGGATTGGACCAGGCGGCAACCTCCGGTTCTGCAGAGTGAAGCCAATACTTCATGTGTTAAAACTGCATTCTCTCTAATGTCCACCAGGGGGCGACTCCTCTGGTTGTATAGAAGTCAAAGCTTCATGTGTTAAAGCTGCATTCTCTCTCCTGACCACCAGGGGGGCGACTCCTCTGGTTGTATAGAAGTCAAAGCTTCATGTGTTAAAGCTGCATTCTCTCTCCTGACCACCAGGGGGCGACTCCTCTGGTTGTATAGAAGTCAAAGCTTCATGTGTTAAAGCTGCATTCTCTCTCCTGACCACCAGGGGGCGACTCCTCTGGTTGTATAGAAGTCAAAGCTTCATGTGTTAAAGCTGCATTCTCTCTCCTGACCACCAGGGGGCGACTCCTCTGGTTGTATAGAAGTCAAAGCTTCATGTGTTACAGCTGCATTCTCTCTCCTGACCACCATGGGGCGACTCCTCTGGTTGTATAGAAGTCTATAGAAAATGACTCTACTTCTCTCTTGATTTATTCCCTCAGTAAACATTGTAAACATGAGTTTATGTCTCAATCTCTAGTTTCAAGTCTTCTTCAATACAGCATGATGTTCATTTAGTAAATTATGGTCCATTTAGAGTCAAACAGACCATAAAGAGGGGATGCTTTAGGGCGGGGCTACAGGGTGATTGACAGGTCGACACCAGAGACGTATACGCCATCTCTATGTCCTCCTCAGTCCTAATATGGTCACTTCCTGTTCACTGGTTGCAAAACACAGCAACATGGCAACTGTCGCCATCCAAGATGGCGACGACAAAATCACAAAATCTCGAGGTTTCAAAACGGCCACAAAAAAACGGGTGACGTCACCATGACTACGTCCACTTCTTATATCCAGTCGGTGGTGTGGAAAACCTTTTTACAAAATGTACAGTCGGATTAGAACAATTAGCAAATGACTCAAAGGTGACGAACTCCACTTTGCATTGTTCATATTCAGTAGAAGAGTAATGGAAGAAGGAAAAACTAGACGGTGGCATTAACCTCAGCAAAAGCATCCGCAGAGTTTGGGGATGTGAGAGCAGCTTCCTCACTCCTGAAAAATTCAAATGTTCCCATAAAAAATGGATTGAATAAAAAAAGAGATGCTGCATGAGGACTTTGAGGACTTTTCCGTCCTAGAAGTAAGGACACGGTCATGCAGTGTGTCGGTGTCGTGGACCTGTCAGGTGTCAGAGTCCCTCATTGAAGGCCATTAATCCACCAAGCCTGATTCCTCTCCTCTGACTCCATCACTCGCTTTCTTTGGACCTGGATGCTGAAACGTGAGCTCTGCCCAGCCTTCTCGGGGGGGCGGGAAAGGGAAGGGGGGAGGAGGGAGGGGGGGGGATTGCCACGTTTTGTTTGCTCTTTGCAACGGAAGCGGTCTATTTCGGGGGGCTGACAGCACGTCTTTGTGTCGGAGAGAAGGCCACCATGAGAGAGAGCGGGGCAAAGCCGGTGACAATGATGGACGAGGTGAAACAATCGTGCCCTCCCTCACTCGCCCGTTTCCCACATTCCTTCCTCCCATGGCAACCGGCTGCTGCCGCCCACCGCCGGCAGGAACACCAGCGCCGGCTCCCCGATGTGGTGACTCTTTAAAGGAGCACTCCCAACAATCTTTCAAAGTCACTTTTTCTCATCATGGTTGTAATAACAGGCCTGTTGTATGAAGTCTTCTGTTGGAACTTTGTCGAGTCTGATGAAATACCCTGGATGATGTCGTAGTGTGGTGATGTCATCAGGGTAATCTCAGTTTGGGTTTTGAGACCAAAATGATAATAAATCAATACAAACTCACAACAGAAAGCTGGCCTTACAAACTGGAGGCGTGGAGTTTTGAGTGTTTGCATTTAATGAAAAGATGCTGCTGAGTTGCATGATGGGAAATGTAGGATCCAGTGTTTTTGGAGCTTGACCTGTACCAGTAGATTATGAGGGTATGGTTATGCTACAAGAGTACTAGAAGAAACTTTCCATGGGAATCAATGTGAAATATGTAATTTGGTGTCAAATGCAGACAGAAACAATCCTTTTATCGTTATAAGCCGACATCATTATCCAGGTTCTGTCCGAATATATTACAAATTTCAAACAAAGTAACACAGTAAAGACAAAAAAAAACACTCAAGCGAATATAAAAACTTCCTTTCAATCTTTTAAGTACAGTATGTCGTGGCTATTTGTCAAAGAGAAAAAAAATCCAAAACAAAACTTACATCACGATCCCACTGATGCACCATTTCAGTCAGATTGTAACTCAGGCAAGAAGTCCAGTGTCCAGTCGAGGTTTGAGTTTTAGGTTGATGTTGTTCTTGTGATCAAAAGCAAACAAACATCTCTCTCTCGGTCTGGTAAAGAACCAAGTCCCTTCCTGGTGCATCAGCTGACATAGACATACCTACTACCTATATCCCTTCACCTAAACGAGTGCCTGGCCTGGTTATAGTGCCCCCTAGTGTCAACAGAAATAAATACAAAAGTAACAACAAAATAATCAAACTAATGAAATAGCTCCAACACAGTGAATAGAAACAAAATGACAGCCCGTTCCTTTAAAGCCTCCCTCCAAAGCCATTCCCACAAAAATACTATCGTAATGAACGTAAACAACCAACATGGCTGCTGTTACTACCAGGCGTCATCCTTTGGTGTCTTAAAGCTGCATTCTCTCTCCTGACCACCAGGGAGAGACTCCTCTGGTTGTATAGAAGTCAAAGCTTCATGTGTTAAAGCTGCATTCTCTCTCCTGACCACCAGGGGGCGACTCCTCTGGTTGTATAGAAGTCAAAGCTTCATGTGTTAAAGCTGCATTCTCTCTCCTGACCACCAGGGGGCGACTCCTCTGGTTGTATAGAAGTCAAAGCTTCATGTGTTAAAGCTGCATTCTCTCTCCTGACCACCAGGGGGCGACTCCTCTGGTTGTATAGAAGTCAAAGCTTCATGTGTTAAAGCTGCATTCTCTCTCCTGACCACCAGGGGGCGACTCCTCTGGTTGTATAGAAGTCAAAGCTTCATGTGTTAAAGCTGGTCTCTTTGTTAATACAAGTCTCTACGTCACACCTCCTCAGTCCATATATGGTCACTTCCTGTTCACTGGTTGCGAAAAAAAGAAACAAGATGGCCGAACTCAAGGTCCTCACAGCTGTTAAGCTAACGGGCAGAGTGAGCGTAGGCAGCCAGCAGGTAGCCGTCATCACCTTATTAAACTACCTGAATTAAACTACTTATTGGTTATTACGGCCGTGTGACAACAACAGAAACCAGATGTTTCTCCTGTTTCTGGTTCATTGAGCGTTTGCTTTACTGATTGCTGTTCTCGTGTTTTCTGCTCAGTGCTGCTGACCTGGGTGAACTGCTCCAGCGTTCGTATGGCCACCAGGATCCAGGACGTCTTCACGGTGGGGAAGCTGATGGCTCTGGGCCTCATCATCGTGGTGGGCCTGGTCCAGATCTGCAACGGTAACGTCCTCCGCCTGCGACCCTGAAGCTCTGTTGATCCTGAAGCTCTGTTGGCCCTGAAGCTCTGTTGACCCTGAAGCTCTGTTGATCCTGAAACTCTGTTGATCCTGAAACTCTATTGATCCTGAAGCTCTGTTGACCCTGAAGAAGAAAGAACCACTCACATGTCTGATTTCCTTCCAGGGAACTACGAGGCGCTGACTCCCCAGGTGGCCTTCGCCATGGAGCGGACGCCGTCGGTGGGTCAGATCGCTCTGGCCTTCCTGCAGGCGTCCTTCGCCTTCAGCGGCTGGAACTTCCTCAACTACGTCACGGAGGAAGTGGTTGAGCCCAGACGGTGAATATTTACGCTTCTCTCGTCCTCTCAACATCTTCCAGACTTTTTCTCAGGGCTGCTTTTGTCTCAATCAAATCTCAAAAGGAACAGTTTGACATTGTTTTTCTGGCAGAGAAGTTCGATCCCACTCTCATATCTGTTCATTAAATATTGAGGTGGCACCAGCAGCTGGTTAGCTTAGCTTAGCATAAAGACTGGAAACAGAGGGAAACAGCTAGCCTGGCTCTGCCACCGAGCAGCATGTCGTATTGTTTGTTTAATCTGTACAAAAACTAAAGTGTAGCATGACAAGTTGTCTTTATTATTATTATTTATATGTAATATGAACTGTTCCTTCCATATCTGTCTTTGGCCTTTACAGCTACACCTTTTTATGACCCATCATTTTTAGTTTTTCACTTGTTTTTTCTACTTTCATAGAGACGCATAAGCGGTGGCTCATTTGCATTTCCTCCCCAGTTTACTCTGAACTAATAATAATCTTCATTTTATGAACTGTGTAAGTCAAAAGAGATCCATAGTTTCTGTTCAGAAAACTTTTTCTTAAATAGATTTATATTTGGAGGGGTAGAACTGATAAAAGTAAAAAAACAATGAGCCTAGTTATTGGAGAGATTTGTGTTGGTTGGTATTGGTTATGATTGCCTGTGAACCATACTTTCATGCATGTTTGTGACTGTATCATCTGCATGGCGTGTGACCGCGGTCAGGAATCTACCTCGTGCCATCTACATCTCCATCCCATTGGTGACCTTTGTGTACACGCTCACCAACATCGCCTACTTCTCCTCTATGTCGCCCGAGGAGCTGCTGTCATCCAATGCCGTGGCTGTAGTGAGTAACCATGACGACCAGTCTTAGATCTGCTTCATCTCTCAGACGTCTAGGGTCACTTTCTAGATCAGAAACAACCTGTGGAACCAAGTCTACTCAATACCAAATTATATAAATATCACATTTATATTTACAATAGAGGACGAGTAGATCCAGAATGCATACATTTCTATAAGATACTATAAATATAGAGTACAAAGTCCATGAATATCGGATAAAAGGCAACTAATAATATATATAATATAATATTTCGTTAGATAAAAACATGTAACATTTTTCAAAATATTTTGACTTTTGGACTGGATCCCACGAGTCGGAATCAACCCTACAAATAGTTTAATAATGTCTCTTCCTCGTCTGAAACACAGCGAGCAAACAAAGGAGCGGCGCAGCGTTCAGACGTTGATTCAGAGTTTGAAGTCAACGTTACGAGTGAAACTTCGAACTATTCTTGCTGTTCGTCCCTTCGTGACTTTGTCGCTCTGCGTTCCAGACGTTCGGAGAGAAGCTGCTGGGAATGTTCTCCGTCGTCATGCCGATCTCCGTGGCTCTGTCCACCTTCGGAGGGATCAACGGCTACCTGTTCACCTCCTCCAGGTGAGCCACGCTCCCCCACTCCGTCTCGCTCCTCCTCCGTTGATGTGGCCGCTGACCCTCCCATGTGTCTGCCTCAGGTTGTGTTTCTCTGGAGCCAGAGAGGGTCACCTGCCCAGCCTGCTGGCCATGATCCACTACAAGAACTGCACCCCCATCCCGGCCCTGCTGGTCTGCGTACGTACGACGTCACATTGACGTGACACACATGTCAATATACAGTATTTATTGTGATGTTGTCTCTCTTTTTATTGTGCGTTTGTGTTTATTTGACTGTCAGCGGAATATTTAAAAACATGCTACGGGGTAAAGAAATAGTTGATTTAATATGAATGAAGTGGTTATTTCTGATTCTGAGAAACAAAGAAACAAAGAGCCTAAATTTCAAAGTGATGTTTGCATGATGACAAAATGTAAACCACGGAAGCTTAAATGTGTCCAGTCAGATGTCTGAGTAGTAGCAGTAGCAGTAGCAGTAGTAGTAGTAGTAGTAGTAGTAGCAGTAGTAGTAGCAGCAGTAGTAGTAGCAGTAGTAGTAGTAGTAGTAGTAGCAGTAGTAGTAGCAGCAGCAGTAGCAGTAGTAGTAGCAGCAGTGTAGTAGTAGTAGTAGCAGTAGTAGTAGCAGCAGTAGTAGTAGTAGTAGCAGCAGCAGTAGCAGTAGTAGTAGCAGCAGTAGCAGTAGTAGTAGCAGTAGCAGCAGTAGTAGCAGCAGCAGTAGTAGTAGTAGTAGTAGCAGTAGTAGCAGTAGCAGTAGTAGTAGCAGTAGTAGTAGCAGCAGTAGTAGTAGCAGCAGTAATAGTAGTAGTAGCAGTAGTAGTAGCAGCAGCAGTAGCAGTAGTAGTAGCAGCAGTGTAGTAGTAGTAGTAGCAGTAGTAGTAGCAGCAGTAGTAGTAGTAGTAGCAGCAGCAGTAGCAGTAGTAGTAGCAGCAGTAGCGGTTTGTGTTTTGTGTTGGTTGTTTTTTGTGTTTTGGGTGTTTGGTTTTGTGTTTGTGGTTGTGGTTTGTGGTTGTGGTTTGTGGTTTGTGGTTGGGTGTGTGGGGTTGGTGGTTTTTTGTTTTGTGGTGGTGGGTGTGGTTTGGGTTGGTTGTTTTTTGTGTTTGGTTTGTGGGTGTGTTTGGGTCATTATTTTTTGCTTCGCGCCTTTGTTTTTGACTCGCTTGTTGTTTTGACCATGTATTTGGCTGGCATGCTAACTAATAAGATAACTAATCACCTCTCAGCGCGTTTCTGCGTCAGGCACAGTTTGCTCGTAGACTCAAGCCTAAATAAATGCTTCCGTCCGGTGAGACTTCTGCTTAGATTACAGTGACTCTGTACACATCTGATACACATCTGATACACATCTGATACACATCTGATACACATCTGTACACATCTGATACACATCTGATACACTTCTGATACACATCTGTACACATCTGAACACATCTGCTACACATCTGATACACTTCTGTACACTTCTGTACACTTCTGATACACTTCTGCTACACATCTGCTACACATCTGATACACTTCTGATACACTTCTGCTACACATCTGATACACTTCTGCTACACTTCTGCTACACATCTGATACACTTCTGATACACTTCTGATACACTTCTGCTACACTTCTGATACATTGTTCTGATACACTTCTGATACACATCTGCTACACTTCTGCTACACATCTGCTACACTTCTGCTACACTTCTGATACACTTCTGCTGCACTTCTGATACACTTCTGCTACACTTCTGATACACTTCTGATACACTTCTGATACACTTCTGATACACTTCTGCTACACATCTGATACACTTCTGATACACTTCTGATACACTTCTGATACACTTCTGATACACATCTGCTACACTTCTGCTACACTTCTGATACACTTCTGATACACTTCTGCTACACATCTGATACACTTCTGATACACTTCTGATACACTTCTGATACACATCTGCTACACATCTGATACACTTCTGATACACTTCTGCTACACTTCTGCTACACTTCTGCTACACTTCTGATACACTTCTGATACACTTCTGATACACTTCTGATACACTTCTGCTACACTTCTGATACACATCTGCTACACATCTGATACACATCTGATACACATCTGCTACACTTCTGCTACACTTCTGCTACACTTCTGATACACTTCTGCTACACATCTGCTACACATCTGATACACTTCTGCTACACATCTGATACACATCTGATACACTTCTGATACACTTCTGATACACTTCTGCTACACATCTGATACACTTCTGATACACTTCTGATACACATCTGATACACATCTGATACACATCTGATACACTTCTGCTACACTTCTGATACACTTCTGATCTGCTACACATCTGATACACATCTGATACACATCTGCTACACTTCTGCTACACTTCTGCTACACTTCTGATACACTTCTGCTACACATCTGATACACATCTGATACACTTCTGCTACACTTCTGATACACATCTGCTACACATCTGATACACATCTGATACACATCTGCTACACTTCTGCTACACTTCTGCTACACTTCTGATACACTTCTGCTACACATCTGATACACATCTGATACACTTCTGATACACTTCTGATACACTTCTGCTACACATCTGATACACATCTGATACACTTCTGATACACATCTGATACACATCTGCTACACTTCTGCTACACTTCTGCTACACTTCTGATACACTTCTGCTACACTTCTGCTACACATCTGATACACTTCTGCTACACTTCTGATACACTTCTGCTACACATCTGCTACACATCTGATACACATCTGCTACACTTCTGCTACACTTCTGCTACACATCTGATACACATCTGCTACACTTCTGCTACACATCTGCTACACTTCTGATACACTTCTGCTACACATCTGCTACACATCTGATACACATCTGATACACATCTGATACACTTCTGATACACTTCTGATACACTTCTGATACACTTCTGCTACACATCTGATACACTTCTGATACACTTCTGATACACATCTGATACACATCTGATACACTTCTGATACACATCTGATACACTTCTGATACACTTCTGATACACTTCTGCTACACATCTGATACACATCTGATACACTTCTGATACACTTCTGATACACATCTGATACACATCTGATACACATCTGATACACTTCTGATACACATCTGATACACATCTGATACACTTCTGATACACATGCAGTCTAGAGGGAGAGTTAAACAATTGTGGTTGGTATTCATTCAATCAATATGAAGGCTTTGTTTTGTACATGGAAAACCAAACACTGTACAATGGTTCAACCAGACTGACAATAGACTGACTCACGCACTATTCAGAGCACCGTTGCACGGTTACTTGTAGGCTGGTGGTTGCAGTTTGCATGCTGAGATTATTTAACAATATTTATTTTTGCATCATTTCTTACGTGCATTTCATACTGAAGACAAAGACAGACGTTGTAAAGAGGATGTAATGAGGTCAACATATTCATGACTCAGGTTGGAATGAAACTCAACCTGAAAAACTACAGTGATGAACGCCCTGCACCTGACTCGCCTGAGGGTTCAGAACAAGGGAACGGGTTACTCTGCCTCACTGAGACAACACACACACACACACACACACACACACACACACACACACACACACTGAGAGACGTACAATAAGATTCACCAAAACCACCACTTCCTCTAAGAAAGGACTTCTACAGGAGGGAGTACTGGGAGTACTGGGATACTACCACTTCAACCAGCTGCTAAATCCACAAACTGAACAGAAGATTCACAAGAACAAAGACTCAAAGTGAAGTAACTTTCAGGGAACAGGGAGCGGTTGAGTTTACAACTTCACGCAGAGACTCAATGGCTTCCAGATTAGAGGAAGATCTCCGCTGTCCTGACTGCCATGACGTCTTCAAAGATCCCATCATCCTGTCCTGTAGACACAGCTTCTGTAGAGTCTGTCTGCAGAGCTGGTGGACAGAGAAGGAACTCCAGGAGTGTCCAGTTTGTAAGAGAAGACATCTCCTTCCTCTTAACTTTGCTTTAGAAAACCTCTTACAGCAGAGAGATCAGACAGCTCCAGAGACTCTCTGCAGTCGGCACTCTGAGAAACTCAGACTCTTCTGTCTGGACCACCAGCAGCCGGTGTGTCTCGTCTGCAGAGACTCAGAGAAACACAGCGACCACAGATTCAGATCCATCGATGAAGCTGCTCCACAACTCAAGAAGGAACTTCAGGAAACTCTGCAGCCCTTAAAGGAGAAGTTAAAGGTTTTTAAAGGAGTTAAAGGGAAGTTTGATCAAACAGCAGAACACATAAAGGTCCAGGCCCGACGCACAGAGAGGCAGATTCAGGATCAGTTTAAGAAGCTTCACCAGTTTCTAGAAGAGGAAGAGGAGGCCAGGATCTCTGCTCTGAGGGAGGAAGAGGAGCAGAAGAGTCAGATGATGAAGGAAAAGATGGAGGCTCTGAGCAGAGAGATAGCAGCTCTTTCAGACACAGTCAGAGCCACAGAGGACGAGCTGAGAGCTGAAGACGTCTCATTCCTCAGCAACTACAAGGCTGCAATGGAACGAGTCCAGCAGCGCCCCCTGCTGGAGGATCCACAGCTGCTCTCAGGAGCTCTGATAGACGAGGCCAAACACCTGGGCAACCTGACCTTCAACATCTGGAGCAAGATGAAGGACCTGGTCTCCTACAGTCCTGTGGTTCTGGACCCAAACACTGCTGGTCCAAGACTCATCCTGTCTGAAGATCTGACCAGCGTGAGACCAGGAGGAGAAGAACAGCAGCTTCCTGACAATCCATAGAGGATTAGCTCCTGGTCTGTTCTGGGCTCGGAGGGTTTTAACTCTGGGACTCACAGCTGGGACGTCCAGGTTGGAGACAGTGAAGTCTGGTCTCTGGGGGTGTTAGCAGAGTCCATCCAGAGGAAGAGAGTCACACCATCCGGATTATGGAAAATAGAATTCTTTTATGGTAAATACAACACATTCTCCCCATCGGATCCAGAAACTGATCTCGTAGTCCAGAAGAAGCTCCAGAGGATCCGTGTGGATCTGGACTGGAACAGAGGAAAGCTGTCGTTCTCTGATCCTGATTCCAACACACACATACACACCTTCACACACACCTTCACTGAGAGGATGTTTCCTTACTTTAACACTGTGGGCCTCCCGCTGAGGGTTCTACCAGAGAAGCTCTCTGAGGAACAACATGATGAGGATGAGGATGATGAGGATGATGATAACGACGACAAAGATGACAGCGATGGCGACGACGATGACAGCGACGATTCGATGATGATGATGATGATGAACATCAATCAGTATATGTCAAGATGTGCTGAATTTCCAACATATTTTTGATCTTTGAACATGTAACTGTAACATCTGGCCTTTTTAATATTCCTCGCTGTGTTTTCAGTGCGCCGCCACCATCGTGATCCTCTGCATCGGAGAGACTCACAACCTGATCAACTACGTGTCCTTCATCAACTACCTGTCGTACGGCGTCACCATCGCAGGCCTGCTGTACCACCGCTGGAAGAAACCCAACCTGTTCCGACCCATCAAGGTACAAGTACTTCTTCTAGTGGTGGAGCAGGACCAAGTACATCTACAAAAAGTACTGAGCTTAATCACACGTTGGAGGTACTTTCCTTGAGTGTCAGAGGGACATCAGGAGGCAACAATGAATCAATTAATAATCATTAATTAATAGTTCAACTTCAGCTCCAGCTACTAACAACACTCTAATGATAGAATATATAATAGTAGAACAGTCACAGTTTGAATAATTTAACTATATTTTTCTGATTATACTGACATACTTTTACTGAATGAACATTTTCAATGCAGGACTTTTTCTTTAAGTATTACTTTTACCTTAAGTATGTTTACAGTGTGATATTACTCTTGCTGAAATAAAAGTTCTGAGTACTTCCTCCACCACTGCTTTTTACCTCACCCCCCAAATGCACCTCATTACATATATAAATATATAAAATCCATAATCCATGAATGGGTATACATACATACAACGTTAAAGCCCATGCTTCCTCCAGGTGCACCTGTTGGTTCCTGTGTGCTACCTGATGTTCTGGGCGCTGCTGCTGGGCTTCAGTCTTTACTCCGAGCCGGTGGTTTGTGGCGTCGGTTTGGTCATCATGCTCACCGGCGTACCCGTCTACTTCTTGGGCGTCCATTGGAAAGAAAAACCAAAGTGCATCTACAACTTCATTGGTGAGTTTCCAAAAGGAGGATTGTTAAAAGGTTTTCACCCTCTCTGTTGTAGCTAATATATATTGTATATATAATTTAACATTTAACTCTTGTTTTCCTGCAGAGAGGGCGACGTACGTGGGCCAGAGGTTGTGTTTCGTGGTCTTTCCTCAGATCGACCCCATCGAGATGGACGATCCTTCAGAATGGACTGACCGGTCATCAGGCAGGAGCCGTTTGTCTGCCAATTCTTAAAAAACTTGTTTCTCTGAATACATGAAGATCTTTTTTGTTTTTATTCCGTCACTGTGTAAGTCAGGACACTTCTTCCCAGTTTGGGAGCTTCCTGCCTGACCTTTGACCCCTCTGAGACTCTGGTTTACCCTGCAGTCGAGTGGAAACGCCTGTTCTTCTTTTATGTTCTCCTCTTTTCTACTAAATCGTCAAGTTACAACAACCCAATGCCAACGGGGGTGTCCCACTGTTGAAAATGACTTTTATTCCCATTTGTTCCTTTTGTTCTGCAGCGTGACAGAACTCTCTTCCTCCTGAATGTTGCTGCTGTTTTATTGTGCCTTAAGGCCCTTTCACACCAAGTCCAAAACCAATCTGTCGCCAGTTTTCTGACAAAATGAAGACTCTTTATTATTTTAGATCTGCAGTTGAGTGAAACCCCAAAGTACAACTCCGACAGCCTTCCTGTATTCCCGTTCTTCTTTCCTGCTGCGTGACGGCTTGTAGTGACATGTTGGTCCCACCGGGATACACATTTTTGGACATTTTTACCACTCTTGCATACTGTTCTACTAGAAAAAGAGGTTGAGTCACCAGTTTAGGGATGTGTGTCAGTAGAGATCGATAATGCACACGATAACACCGTCCATATGAAGAGCCAGAACTTTGGGTTCTGTAACAGAAATAAGGAAACTTCATTTTAATCACATTGGCAAAAATGGCAAAAACAAAAAGAAGCATTTTGTGAACCTCATCCTGCGTCTAGATAAGGGGGGCCATTTTAACACTGAAGCATCTCTATTGAATTGATTTCCATGGATTTAAGTACAGGCATTCATTTTCCCCTGATGATGAATCCTAAGGACTTTGGTGATCCTCAGATCTTTCCTCTAGCGCCACCATGAGATTTACATTTGTGGTTTGGAGTGAGATTTCTCAACAACCATTGGATGGATTCTGATGAAATGATCGTTAATGTTCCCCTCAGGATGAATTATAATAACTTTAATGATCCTCTGATTTCATCTAGCGCCACCATCAGGTCAACGTGTTAATGTGTCAGATACTTTGGTTCAGCCCCAGATGGATGCTAACATGCTAAACTGAGAGGGTGAGCTTGGTAAACATGATACCTGCACAGAGCTGCATGACTGTAGACTCTCACTTCATTATACTGTAGGAGCCCTAACCCTTTAACCAACGCCCAGCAGAGGAGCTAGCCAATCCAATAGTTACCTTTCTATGGGGACTGGAGTGTTTCTGTTACATGCTAACAAATGAATTGTCGCTAACTTTGGGTTTGAAATCTAACATCCTCTGATGGAAACTCATTTATCTCAGAATATGAAAAGTAAGCAGAACATGTTTCACAGTTGCTCTCAATGAGAGATCGCTTTGGGGTTCAGAAGTTAGCAGAGCAGCGTACAGGCCGGATGTTGTACGTCGAGGGTTACGGTTGGTTTCTCCTCTAAAATGCCGGTTTATCTAGATAAATCTAGAACATGTGCTGATGGCAAATCTTGGAATGCGTCCTGTTCGTTACACAACTTATGATGTGAACATTTAATTAAATTTGAACTTCAAACACACGTGTAAAAAAAACACAGTATTTGCAGAGAGCAGTGATGGAAAAGGTTGCTCAGATATTTTACTTTAGTTGTAGTAGCAAGTAAGTTTGTATACTACAGCGTAGAAATACTCTGTTACAAGTAAAAGTCAAGTATTTTTGTAATGAGCTAAATTTGAGGGTCAGCTATAGAAAAACTGTATGCAATATCAAAAATCCAATAAATCTAACTTTTTATGGCTTGGTCCAGAGATGTTCTGCACCAAGTTGGTGACTTTTTCTCAAATATGTATAGGAGGTTTAAAAAAACTGATGTAAACACAACTCAAACATCAATCTAGATGCAACTGGGCGGGACTTTTACGGATAGATTCGTTTTGGACAATTTATAGAGACTTATGGTTCAAAAGTTACAGGCCAAATCGTAAGGTTTGTCATTATAGCGCCACCATCTGGCCAAATTGCACCAATTCCAACACTGCGCGTCTTTGGGTCCCCAACAAGACATCTGCCAAGTGTGAAGCAGATCGGACGAACGGTTGTCGAGATATGTGAAGGACACACAGACAGACAGAGAGAGATTATTTGCTTTATAGTAAGAAGTAAAAGCATCAAAATATACTTTAAGTACAAACATTAAAAGTATTCCTATGAAGGCTGGCCCATTTCAGAATAATATATATCCTATTATTGGATTATATTTCTTGATGCATTCAAGTGAACATCCTTTTTGTTGATTAAAGTTTGATTATTTGTTGATTATATTTTGTCTTTTTAATCTGAATCTGCAAATTAAATAGAAGTTAAAATAAATGTAGTGAAGTGGAAGTATAAAGTAGCAGAAAATGGAAATACTTAAGTAAAGCACAAGTACCTCAAAATTATACTGGAGTAAATGTACTTTCCAACACTGGTTTAAAAAGAAATTGTTTTTTTTTCATGTTTTTTTTCTTTGTGTGAAAAGGCCTTTACTGGGAGAAAATGTATATTCAAAAGTTGTTTATTAACTGATTCACTCTATTAGATTTGTAATATATTTTGCATTTGTATATTGGAGAAGCACTTTGGTCTGTTTTCTTTTCCTCTCTTTTTGTAAAACCAGAAGATCATTTTGCACACATTTTGCATCCCCGTTGAATGGCTGAGATCAAGTGCACGCTCGAGTTTATTAATCTGTTAACAAAAGTATTCGTGTTCATCACCTGCTGCTCTGGTTTGTTGGAATCCTCTGATTTACTGTGAACGTGCTCACGAATCCTTGCAGCAAAGTAGGATTTTAAAATGTTGTTGTGGCAGCTTTTGTTATGTTTATTAAGCCAAGCTAATGAAATGTGTGACTAAGACAGGATGAGCCCTTTTTTTATTAATATTATCCATGTAGCTCCACTTCTTCTTGGTATAGGAATTAACCACTTTACCCATGTTGACTCTATAAATGGTACAAAGCCAATTTTCCGTTACTCCCGACTCTGTGGTCACTTGTCATTTTATGATTTAATTTGGCACAAAATCACTGAGACACCTTTCTGTTTTTTATCCTTAATGTTAATATTTTTAGATTCTTGATCAAATCCATAGACTGTATTTAAGAAGTGGACGTAGTCGTCGTGACGTCTCTCTTTGGTTTGTGGACGTTTGGAAGCCTGAAGTTTGAGGATTTTGACGTCGCCATCATGTTTTTTTCACAACCAATGAACAGGAAGTAACCATATTTGGAGTGGCGCAGAAACACCATATATGTTCCTGGTAGCGGCAGCAACCTGTCAATCACCCTGTAGCCCCGCCCTAAAGCATCCCCTGCTTTATGGTCTGTTAGAGACCTGTCAATCACCCTGTAGCCCCGCCCTAAAGCATCCCCTCTTTATGGTCTGTTAGAGACCTGTCAATCACCCTGTAGCCCCGCCCTAAAGCATCCCCTCTTATGGTCTGTTAGAGACCTGTCAATCACCCTGTAGCCCCGCCCTAAAGCAGCCCCTCTTTATGGTCTGTTAGAGACCTGTCAATCACCCTGTAGCCCCGCCCTAAAGCATCCCCTGCTTTATGGTCTGTTAGAGACCTGTCAATCACCCTGTAGCCCCGCCCTAAAGCATCCCCTGCTTTATGGTCTGTTAGAGACCTGTCAATCACCCTGTAGCCCCGCCCTAAAGCAGCCCCTCTTTATGGTCTGTTAGAGACCTGTCAATCACCCTGTAGCCCCGCCCTAAAGCATCCCCTCTTTATGGTCTGTCTGACTCTAAATGGACCATAACTTACTAAAGTCGCCCCCTGGTGGTCAGGAGAGAGAATGCAGCTCTAACACATGAAGCTTTGACTTCTATACAACCAGAGGAGTCGCCCCCTGGTGGTCAGGAGAGAGAATGCAGCTTCAACACATGAAGCTTTGACTTCACTTTAAAGAACCGAAGGATGCAGCCTGATTAAATCATTATTTTATAACTGTACAGTCGTTTGATGCATAAAAACAGAAAGATGTATCAATGAATGTCTGTGTTGTGTAATAATGCAAAATATAATAATCAATTGTAGAGTTGATGCGGATGAAGCAGAAAAATGTTGGTGACTTTTGTAAAAAGGGATAATCCCGGTGTTATCCAGTTAAAATTCAAAATTACTTTCATCACAACAAATCTGAATTTCTGGTTTAAATAGTTCTGATTATAAGTTCATGACTCAAGCAGTTGTTGATGGTGGTTTGAATGAAAGCTGTGTCCCGGTACCATGAAGTTAGTATAGTTAGTATCAGTGGTGGAATACGTTTTTAGAAGTAGAAACAGAAATACTTTGTTACAAGTAAAATTCCTGCATTAAAATCTAATTATAATTCTTTGCAGAATAGTATAAATTATATTATTGTATCATAATTATCGATTAATGTGTTCATCACTTTAATGTTGGAGCTGGTAAAGGTGAAGCTCATTTTATTGACTTCATTACTGCTGGGTAGTTGAATCTAAAATAATACATCATCCTTTATTAGTTGATTAGATTTTGTTTTAATAATCTGAATCTTTAAAGTAACTGTAGTTATTAAGTAAATTCAGTGACGTAAAAAGTACAACATTTGCCTCTAAGACGTAGAGTAGAAGCGTAAAGTAGCATAACATGGAAATACTCAAATCGAGTAAAGTATACTCAACTGTACAACAGAACTCAAATGTGGATTATATAATACGTGCAACATCGTATGACTGAAATCAAACTTCGCAGTGACAGGAAATGTTTTTTATAATAATTTTAAATATATTTTGTTTGTTTTAAAAGATTTTTCTGGAGCATTTCCAACACATTTATCTGATTTTTTATTCCAGCTCTGAGTCGTTTCATTGGTGCATTGCATTGTGGAACAATAGCGTATATCAACAGAAAATAATAATTTAATTATTATTAAACATAAACATTATTATTATTATTCTTTTGTTTCACCTGCTTCTGCTTCAATGTAGCTGACTGAGAATATTTCTGTTTTATATTACATTTTTAGGTCTCAGTAATGAAGTTACAGTAGACGCTTGACACACGTCATTCTTAAATATTTGGGTTTTAACAAAGAAATAAGTTTGAAGCGGCTCAAAAAAGGGTTTTAAGGCAGCTGCATTCCTTTCCAGATGTCGGACCTCCTTCCAAACCACGTTGTTGTGTTTAAACACGGTGTTGGTAGAGCAGCTAGAACGTTAGCATAGCATAGCATAGCATACAGTCTGTGTCGATTGTAATGTGTGTCAAGATGGATGCCTCGCTTTCTTTGCAAAACAAGTCTACCTACGGGTACAAATGAAACTAACCTGAATCTGAACCTAGCATAGCATAGCATAGCATAGCATAGCATAGCATAGCATAGCCCCCGAGCGATCCCTTCCGCCAAACTCCATTCAGAAAAGGTGCCGTTTAAAGGTGGCTGACCTGAAAATAAGAGACTAAGTTTAATCTTCACACGAATCGTCATCACTCTTCATTATTTCAACAAACTTTAATTCTCTAATTGTGATTAAATTTCGATGGAAAAGCCAAATGTCTTCAAGAATCTAAAGCTTCTGACCGAGGATGTGTGATAATATTAATCAGATTGAAGACTACGATGACTCTTCTGTTGTTCTATGTGGAACGTAAACCAAGTAACCAAGTACACAAGTTCACAAGTACTGCACTTTAGTATGAGGTACTTCTACTTCCACTCCATCACATCTCAGAGGGAAATACTGTATTTATCTTACAGCTTTAGTTACTTAACAAATAGAGATTTATACATACAAAACATACAAAGTGTTTATTAAATATGCTTTGTTATAAATTAAACAAGTAGAGCTTAATTAGTCCAATAATCAGTAACAGGAAATTAATGGGAAACTATTTTGATTGTTTTGGTCATTTTTAATTTAAAAACGTTTCACAGTTCCAGCTTCAGAAATGTGAAGATTTGCTGCTTCTCCTTTTAATAATGTTAATATTTTAATGTTAATCTTAATAATGTTAATATTTTAGTGTTAATGTTAATAATGTTAATATTTTAGTGTTAATGTTAATAATGTTAATATTTTAGTGTTAATGTTAATAATCTTAATATTTTAGTGTTAATGTTAATAATCTTAATATTTTAGTGTTAATGTTAATAATCTTAATATTTTAGTGTTAATCTTAATGTTTTAGTAATAATATTAATAATGTTAATAGTTTAGTTTTAATGTTAAAAATGTTAATGTGTTAATAATAATGTTAATAATATTAATGTTTTAGTAATAATACTAATGTTAATGTATTAGTAATAATGTTAATAATATTAATGTTTTATTAATAATACTAATGTGAATATATTAGTAATAATGTTTATAATATTAATGTGTTAATAATAATGTTAGTAATATTAATGTTTTAGTAATAATACTAATGTTAATATATTAGTAATAATGTTAATAATATTAATGTTTTATTAATAACACTAATGTGAATATATTAGTAATAATGTTTATAATATTAATGTATTAATAATAATGTTAGTCATATTAATGTTTTAGTAATAATACTAATAATGTTAATATATTAATAATATTTTTAATTTATTAATAATAATGTTAGTCATATTAATGTTTTAATAATACTACTAATAATGTTAATATATTAGTAATACTGTTAATGTATTAATAATAATGTTAGTCATATTAATGTTTTAATAATAATAATAATAATAATAATAATGTTATTTTATATTAGTAATAATGTTAATGTATTAATAACAATGTTAGTCATATTAATGTTTTAATAATAATAATAATAATAATAATGTTAATATATATATATATTCACTATTTTTACAAACCAATCAATCAATTAATAGAATAAAGCTGAATCCATAATTAGTTAATAGTTCAAACTAGTAACCAACTACAACAGTAAAATCCTGCTTTTACATTAATGCATGATAAAAAAAATAAATAATCTTATAATAGAATTCATAATAGTACACAGGTTGAATATTCTTCCCAGTCTGGTATTAGTACTTGTACTTCAGCAGAGGATCTGAAAACTTCCTTTATATATGGTCATGTTTCTGTTACATGTGCTGCAGATCTACACGCTGCGGATCTATAACGGTGACGTCACAGTCCAAACAGGAAGTCTAACCAGCACGCTTCTTCCCTGCTGTCTTCAGTATTAGACAACATCAATGTCGGTGAGTTGGTTTCACGCAAACTTCCTGCGTCACACAGATACACGTTTATAGGAGCAGAGGCCTCTGGGCCCCGGTCGAGCCGTCCCACCAGACTCCATTCAGAAATCTGGCAGTTTAAAGGTCGCTTGCTTGTGGCTTCGCTAACAGACCTGGCAGAGCGGAGTTGTTATATTATTATTAATCCATAGCGCGTTGTTGTCACTTCGGCATGCTTTCACATCGTCAATTGCAATTAAATGTCAATAAAATGCGAGTTAATGTTGGCCCTTACCGCAGGAGAGAGCCAGATTAATTCGCCGACCTGTAGGCGTAACATTGGCTCGATATGCAAGTTAAAGTCACATTTGTTGCATTGTGATTATGCCGAATGAAATATGAATTAACACCATGCAGGTCTAACGTTTTTGTCCCGTAGTTGTCGGCCGGTAAATGTGCACTTCTGCTGGAACCGAAACGCATCGAATGAAGCGTTTTTCTGAGCGGAGTTCGGCGTGAGCAAGAAGAGCGCTTTCTAACCCGGCGTCTGCAGAGCGGCTCCCCCGTGCATGATGGCAGCAGGCGGGCTGAGCTTCAGGAACATCACAGCCCTGGCCCCCATGGTCCGGGTGGGGACTCTGCCCATGAGGCTGCTGGCCCTAGACTACGGAGCCGATGTGGTTTACTGTGAGGTGAGGATGCATCTGATGTATGGAAGCCCCAGCAAAAAACACCAAACTTTCATGAAACAAAGAGTTAGTACCTCTTAAATAATTACTTAGATTTACTTTGTTATTGTTCTGAGATACTAACTCATTATTCTGAGATACTAACTCATTATATTGAGGTACTAACTCATTATTCTGAGATACTAACTCATTATATTGAGATACTAACTCATTATTCTGAGATACTAACTCATTATATTGAGATACTAACTCATTATTCTGAGATACTAACTCATTATATTGAGATACTAACTCATTATTCTGAGATACTAACTCATTATATTGAGATACTAACTCATTATTCTGAGATACTAAACTCATTATTCAATTCAATTCAATTAATTTTTGTACAGCCCAAAATCACAAATTACAAATTCTCCTCAGAGGGCTTTACAATCTGCACACAACAACATCCTCTGTCCCAGGACCTCATCGGTTCAGGAACCCCCCTCCCCCCCCCCCCAAAAAAAAAACCCTTTCAACAGGGAGAAAACTGGAAGAAACCTTCAGGAGAGCAGCAGAGGAGGATCCTCTATCAGGATGGACAGAGTACAATAGATGTCATGTGATCAGAATGAACAGCATAACAGAGTTACAACACGTTCAATTCACATGACAGAAATGATTCATGTAGTAGTAGTAGTAGGTGACGGGGAGGACCACAGCAGGACCAGGACCAGGGTCCAGATTTAACCACGATCCACAGAAACCTGCGAGGCGAGAAGACACAAAGACTTCGGGGATGGAGCAGAGTTAGTAATGTGCATGAATTCATACAGAAGGAAAATAGAGAAGAATGTGCGTCAGTAGCGTCACGGCAGGAGGCAGGACCAGGGTCCAGGAACCAGGAACCAGGAGGCAGGACCAGGGTCCAGATGCAACCACGATCTGTGGAAACCTGCGAGGCTTAGAAAGCACAAAGACTACGGGGGAAGAAGTAGAGTTAGTAATGTGCATTGATAGAACATGAATTCATACAGAAGGAGAGTGAGAAAAGGATAGAGGAGCTCAGTGTATCCTAAGATGTCCCCCGGCAGTCTAGGCCTATAGCAGCATATCAAGGGGCTGGAAAGACTGGACCAGGGCAAACCTGAGCCAGCCCTAACTATAAACCTGAACCAGCCCTAACTATAGACCTGAACCAGCCCTAACTATAAACCTGAGCCAGCCCTAACTATAGACCTGAGCCAGCCCTAACTATAGACCTGAGCCAGCCCTAACTATAGACCTGAGCCAGCCCTAACTATAGACCTGAGCCAGCCCTAACTATAGACCTGAGCCAGCCCTAACTATAGACCTGAGCCAGCCCTAACTATAGACCTGAGCCAGCCCTAACTATAGACCTGAGCCAGCCCTAACTATAAACCTGAGCCAGCCCTAACTATAAACCTGAGCCAGCCCTAACTATAGACCTGAGCCAGCCCTAACTATAAACCTGAGCCAGCCCTAACTATAAACCTGAGCCAGCCCTAACTATAGACCTGAGCCAGCCCTAACTATAGACCTGAGCCAGCCCTAACTATAGACCTGAGCCAGCCCTAACTATACACCTGAGCCAGCCCTAACTATACACCTGAGCCAGCCCTAACTATAAACTTGAACCAGCCCTAACTATAAGCGCTATCAAAGAAGAAAGTCTTAAGTCTACTCTTAAATGTGGTCACTGTGTTTGCCCCCCGTACTGAAAGTGGAAGCTGGTTCCATAGAAGAGGAGCTTGATAACTGAAGGCTCTGGCTCCCATCCTACTCTTTAAGACTCTAGGAACCACAAGTAGCCCCGCATTTAGTGAGCGCAGCTCTCTAGTGAGGTAGTATGGTACTATGAGCTCTCTAGTGGGGTAATATGGTACTATGAGCTCTCTAGTGGGGTAATATGGTACTATGAGCTCTCTAGTGGGGTAATATGAGCTCTCTAGTGGGGTAATATGGTACTATGAGCTCTCTAGTGGGGTAATATGGTACTATGAGCTCTCTAGTGGGGTAATATGGTACTATGAGCTCTCTAGTGGGGTAATATGGTGCTATGAGCTCTCTAGTGGGGTAATATGGTACTATGAGCTCTCTAGTGGGGTAATATGGTACTATGAGCTCTCTAGTGGGGTAATATGGTACTATAAGCTCTCTAGTGGGGTAATATGGTACTATGAGCTCTCTAGTGGGGTAATATGGTACTATGAGCTCTCCAGTGGGGTAATATGGTACTATGAGCTCTCCAGTGGGGTAATATGGTACTATGAGCTCTCTAGTGGGGTAATATGGTACTATGAGATCCTTAAGATATGATGGTGCCTCACCAATTAAGGCTTTGTAGGTGAGGAGAAGGATTTTAAATTTGACTCTGGATTTTACAGGGAGCCAGTGAAGAGAAGCTAATACAGGAGTAATATGATCTCTTCTCTTAGTTCTTGTTAGTATACGAGCTGCAGCATTCTGGATCAACTGGAGAGATTCAAGAGACTTATTAGAGCAGCCTGATAATAAGGAGTTACAGTAGTCCAGTCTAGAAGTAACAAATGCGTGAACTAATTTTTCTGCATCGCTTTGAGACAGGATGTGTCTAATTATTTAAATGTTACGGAGGTGGAAGAAGGCGTCCTTGAGATTTGTTTTACGTGAGAGTTAAAGGACAAGTCCTGATCAAAGACAACTCCGAGATTCTTTATGGTGGTGCTGGATGCCAGGGCAATGCCATCTAGAGAAACCACATCATTAGATAGTTGATTCCGGAGGTGTTCTGGGCCCAGTAAAATAACTTCAGTTTTGTCTGAGTTTAACATCAGGAAGTTGCAGGTCATCCATGTTTTTATATCTTTAAGATGCTTAAAGTTTAGCAAGCTGGTTGGTTTCGTCTGACTTGATCGATAGATATAATTGAGTATCATCAGCATAACAATGACAGTCTATGGAGTGTTTTCTGATAATATTGCCCAAAGGAAGCATATATAAGGTGAATAAGACTGGTCCAAGCACAGAACCCCGTGACTGATGTTGGTGGTCATCGAGGTTTCATAGTTTACATATACAAACTGAGATCGATCTGATAAATAGGATTCAAACCAACTTAGTGCGGTGCCTTTAATGCCAATCAAATGTTCTAGTCTCTGTAATAGGATGTGATGGTAAATGATGTCGAACGCAGCACTAAGGTCTAACAAGACAAGAACAGAGACAAGTCCTTTATCTGATGCAATTAGGAGGTCATTAGTAATTTTCACCAGTGCTGTCTCTGTGCTGTGGTGTTTTCTAAATCCTGACTGAAAATCCTCAAATAAACTATTGTTCTGTAGAAAGTCACATAACTGATTTGCGACTACTTTCTCAAGGATCTTAGAGAGGAAGGGAAGGTTAGAGATCGGTCTATAGTTAGCCAACACCTCTGGATCAAGAGTGGGCTTCTTGAGAAGAGGCTTGATCACAGCTACTTTAAAAGACTGTGGTACATGGCCTGTTAGTAAAGACAGATTGATAATATCTAGTAGAGGTACTAACTAAAGGTAATACTATGAAGGACTGTGGTACATGGTCTGTTAGTAAAGACAGATTAATAATATCTAGTAGAGGTACTAACTAAAGGTAATACTATGAAGGACTGTGGTACATGGCCTGTTAGTAAAGACAGATTAATAATATCTAGTAGAGGTACTAACTAAAGGTAATACTATGAAGGACTGTGGTACATGGCCTGTTAGTAAAGACAGATTAATAATATCTAGTAGAGGTACTAACTAAAGATAATACTATGAAGGACTGTGGTACATGGTCTGTTAGTAAAGACAGATTGATAATATCTAGTAGAGGTACTAACTAAAGGTAATACTATGAAGGACTGTGGTACATGGCCTGTTAGTAAAGACAGATTAATAATATCTAGTAGAGGTACTAACTAAAGGTAATACTATGAAGGACTGTGGTACATGGCCTGTTAGTAAAGACAGATTAATAATATCTAGTAGAGGTACTAACTAAAGGTAATACTATGAAGGACTGTGGTACATGGCCTGTTAGTAAAGACAGATTGATAATATCTAGTAGAGGTACTAACTAAAGGTAATACTATGAAGGACTGTGGTACATGGCCTGTTAGTAAAGACAGATTGATAATATCTAGTAGAGGTACTAACTAAAGGTAATACTATGAAGGACTGTGGTACATGGCCTGTTAGTAAAGACAGATTGATAATATCTAGTAGACGTACTAACTAAAGGTAATACTATGAAGGACTGTGGTACATGGCCGTTAGTAAAGACAGATTGATAATATCTAGTAGAGGTACTAACTAAAGGTAATACTATGAAGGACTGTGGTACATGGCCTGTTAGTAAAGACAGATTGATAATATCTAGTAGAGGTACTAACTAAAGGTAATACTATGAAGGACTGTGGTACATGGCCTGTTAGTAAAGACAGATTGATAATATCTAGTAGAGGTACTAACTAAAGGTAATACTATGAAGGACTGTGGTACATGGCCTGTTAGTAAAGACAGATTGATAATATCTAGTAGAGGTACTAACTAAAGGTAATACTATGAAGGACTGTGGTACATGGCCTGTTAGTAAAGACAGATTGATAATATCTAGTAGAGGTACTAACTAAAGGTAATACTATGAAGGACTGTGGTACATGGCCTGTTAGTAAAGACAGATTGATAATATCTAGTAGAGGTACTAACTAAAGGTAATACTATGAAGGACTGTGGTACATGGTCTGTTAGTAAAGACAGATTGATAATATCCAGCAGACAGGTGCCAATCAAAGGTAAAACTTCTTTAAGCAGCCTCGTCAGGACGGGGTCCAAGAGACAGGTAGAAGATTTAGAAGAGGAAATTGTTGAAGACAATTTTTTAAAGTCGATGAGAGAGAAGCCGTCCAAACATATATCAGGTTTATAGCTGCCTCCAAGGATAGATCGGTACTGGTTGATGGCAAGAGGTTATTAATCTTATCTCTAATAGTTAGAATCTTATCATTGAAGAAGCTCATGAAGTCATTACTACTGAGGTCTATAGGAATACACGGCTCAACAGAGCTACTACTACTACTACTGCTACTAGTCATTACTACTGAGGTCTATAGGAATACACGGCTCAACAGAGCTACTACTACTACTACTACTACTAGTCATTACTACTGAGGTCTATAGGAATACACGGCTCAACAGAGCTGCTACGACTATTACTACTACTACTACTACTAATAATAATAATACTAGTCATTACTACTGAGGTCTATAGGAATACACGGCTCAACAGAGCTGCTACGACTATTACTACTACTACTACTAATAATACTAGTCATTACTACAGAGGTCTATAGGAATACACGGCTCAACAGAGCTGTGACTCTCTGTCAGCCTGGCTACAGAGCTGAAGAGAAACCTGGGGTTGTTCTTATTTTTCTCTATTATTAGTGAGTAATAGGCTGCTCTGGCATTACGGAGGGCCTTCTTATATGTTTTAAGACTATCTCGCCAAACTAACCCAGATTCTTCTAAATTGGTGGAACGTCATATCCTTTCAACCTTTCGCAATGTTTGTTTTGGTTTGTGGGTTTGAGGGTTATACCATGGAGCGAACCTCCTGTTTTATTATCTTCTTTTTTAGAGGAGTTATAGAGTCTAGTGTCAGTCTCAGTGAGCCTGTAGCACTATCGACTAGATGATCAATCTGGGACGGACTAAAGTTAGTACAGGAGTCCTCCGTTATATTGAGGACAGACTAAAGTTAGCACAGGAGTCCTCTGTTATATTGAGGACAGACTAAAGTTAGTACAGGAGTCCTCTGTTATATTGAGGACAGACTAAAGTTAGTACAGGAGTCCTCTGTTATATTGAGGACGGACTAAAGTTAGTACAGGAGTCCTCTGTTATATTGAGGACAGACTAAAGTTAGTACAGGAGTCCTCCGTTATATTGAGGACAGACTAAAGTTAGTACAGGAGTCCTCCGTTATATTGAGGACAGACTAAAGTTAGTACAGGAGTCCTCTGTTATATTGAGGACAGACTAAAGTTAGTACAGGAGTCCTCTGTTATATTGAGGACAGACTAAAGTTAGTACAGGAGTCCTCTGTTATATTGAGGACAGACTAAAGTTAGTACAGGAGTCCTCTGTTATATTGAGGACAGACTAAAGTTAGTACAGGAGTCCTCTGTTATATTGAGGACAGACTAAAGTTAGTCCTCTGTTATATTGAGGACAGACTAAAGTTAGTCCTCTGTTATATTGAGGACAGACTAAAGTTAGTCCTCTGTTATATTGAGGACAGACTAAAGTTAGTACAGGAGTCCTCTGTTATATTGAGGACAGACTAAAGTTAGTACAGGAGTCCTCTGTTATATTGAGGACAGACTAAAGTTAGTACAGGAGTCCTCTGTTATATTGAGGACAGACTAAAGTTAGTCCTCTGTTATATTGAGGACAGACTAAAGTTAGTACAGGAGTCCTCTGTTATATTGAGGACAGACTAAAGTTAGTACAGGAGTCCTCCGTTATATTGAGGACAGACTAAAGTTAGTACAGGAGTCCTCTGTTATATTGAGGACAGACTAAAGTTAGTCCTCCGTTATATTGAGGACAGACTAAAGTTAGTACAGGAGTCCTCTGTTATATTGAGGACAGACTAAAGTTAGTCCTCCGTTATATTGAGGACAGACTAAAGTTAGTCCTCTGTTATATTGAGGACAGACTAAAGTTAGTCCTCTGTTATATTGAGACATGGCATTGAATTAAATACAGATGGAATCGCTTCTTTAAATTTAGCTACAGCTGTCAGATAGACATCTGGTGTAGAAACTTTTGCCTAACGGTGTACACTCTGGTAGTATAAACTCTAAAGTTATGAGGTAACGGTCTGATAAAAGAGGGTTCTGTTATTAAACTATTAGATGTTCTATTTTAATGCCATAAGCCAGAACAAGGTGGAGGGTGTGGTTAAAACAGTGAGTGGGTTACTGTACACTCTGACAGAAGCCGATTGAATCTAATAATGAGATAAACGCAGTACTAAGGCTATCATTATCAACATCCACATGAATATTAAAGTCACCTACAATAATAACTTTATCTGTTTTAAGGACTAAACTTGATTAAAAAAAACTCTGAAAAATCAGATATAAATTCAGAATACGGACCTGGGGCCCGGTACACTATAACAAATAGAATTGGCTGTATTGTTTTCCAGGTTGGATGTGAAAGACTAAGAACAAGGCTTTCAAATGAGTTGTAGTTTAATTTAGGTTTAGGGTTCATTAATAGGCTTGAGTCAAAGATAGCTGCTACTCCACCTCCTCGGCCAGTGCCTCGAGGAATGTGAGTATTAATGTGACTTGGAGGAGTTGATTCATTTAGGCTGACATATTCTTCATGACACAGCCAGGTTTCAGTAAGACAGAATAGATCAATGTGATTGTCAGATATTAAATCATTTACTAAAACAGCTTTAGATGACAAAGATCTGATATTTAAGAGTCCACATTTAATTCTCCTATTTTGCTGCACTGTTGCGTTGGTGGTGTTAACTTTTATGAGATTATTTTGTAGAACTCCTCTTCTGGTTGCTTTAGATTTAATTAATTTAATTAATTTAATTAATTTAAGTGGCCGTGGGGCAGACACAGTCCCTATATAGTTTTGGGTGGGTAACTGCTCTAATGGAAGTGCAGAGAAGGGTGTAAGACTACAACTCTGCTTCTGCTTCCTGGTCTGAACTCCGGGTTGTCATGGATTAGGTCCCCAAACAAAGTTGGTCAGATTTGCAGAAATGAGATCCGCTCCATCCAACGTGGGATGAATGCCGTCTCTCCTAATCAGACCAAGTTTTCCCCAGAAAGTCTCCCAATTATCAACGAAGCCCACATTGTTTGCTGGACACCACCTCGACAACCAGCGGTTGAATGATGACATGCGGCTATACATCTCATTGTTGATGAAATTTGGGAGAGGGCCAGAGAAAACTACGGTTACATTGAGCAGGTTTGTCATAATGACTCGGTTAGTTTTTCTGGCCGCAGTGGTCTTCCATAGCTTAGTTTTTCTGTGGCAGTGGTCTTCCATAGTTAGTTTTTCTGCGGCAGTCGTCTTCCATAGTTTAGTTGTTCTGGCTGCAGTGGTCTTCCACAGATGAGTTTTTCTGCGGCAGTGGTCTTCCATAGTTTAGTTGTTCTGACCGCAATGGTTTTCCATAAGTTAGTTTTTCTGCGGCAGTGGTTTTCCATAGCTTAGTTTTTCTGCGGCAGTGGTCTTCCATAGTTTAGTTGTTCTGCGGCAGTGGTTTTCCATAGCTTAGTTTTTCTGCGGCAGTGGTCTTCCATAGTTTAGTTGTTCTGCGGCAGTGGTCTTCCACAGATTAGTTTTTCTGCGGCAGTGGTCTTCCATAGTTTAGTTGTTCTGCGGCAGTGGTTTTCCATAGCTTAGTTTTTCTGCGGCAGTGGTCTTCCATAGTTTAGTTGTTCTGCGGCAGTGGTTTTCCATAGCTTAGTTTTTCTGCGGCAGTGGTCTTCCATAATTTAGTTGTTCTGCGGCAGTGGTCTTCCACAGCTTAGTTTTTCTGCGGCAGTGGTCTTCCATAGATTAGTTTTTCTGCGGCAGTGGTCTTCCATAGTTCCGTGTTTCTATGCGTGTTGACTTGTTAACTCTTTCCTGTCTGTTTCAGGAGTTAATCGACATCAAAATGGCCAAATGTCAGCGAGTAGTGAACGGTGAGTCTGTCTTCCCCTCCTGGTGATCCACACTGACAACAACACACTGCAACACTGCTGGAAGTACTCGGATCCTGTACTTAAGTAAAAGTATTAATACCACAGCGTAGAAATACTCTGTTAAAGTCAAAGTCCTGCATTCAAAATGTCACGCAACTCAAATTCATGTATTTATATAAACCCCTTCATGTAAACATGCAGCCCAAAGTGCTCTATGTAGGGAAAAAACAATAAATCACATTTTACCAGACTAAAAATAGCAATAACATGTTAAAAGTGTATTGAATTAAATAAAATAAGCACCATGGATAATTAATATGTTCAAAACAATGACTCAATCTTAAAACTAAGGCTATAACGTAACGACAACAAAATAAAAATCAGATTAAAAAGAATTAGGACCTGAGTATTAGCATTAAAATGTACTTAAAGTAAAAAGTACTCACTGTTAATTATGCAGAATGGCCCCTTCTGTAGAATAATATGTATTTTATTGTATCATAATTATTGATGCATTAATGTGTTCATCACTTTAATGTTGCAGCTGCTAAAAGTGGAGCTCATTTCAATGACTTCATATACTGTTGGTAGTTTAATCTATAATCATACATCATCAATTATTAGTTGATTGTATTATTATTAATCTGAATCTACAAAGTATCTAAAGCTGTAAAAAAAAAACTGACGTTATTGTCAGATTTTCATCTTTCCGACGGTCCTTGAACACATCATGAAAAGCAGCCAGATCAAGAATCAGAATTTGTGTATTTTATTTTACGTCACATTTAAAATGTCACCCAAATAAGTGCATTTGTTAACACTTGGAAAACATGTTCAACGTATAAATTCAACGTATGTTTATTTTTTAATTTTATTTTTTATGATTTCTGGCATTTGCAGGACTTTAATATTGCCGTGAGGCCACAGAGATTCAAATTTGACGCTTCAGAGCGTGAAGAGCAATAAGAAGTAAAGACTAATAAGTAAAGACTAATAAGTAAAGACCAATAATAAGTAAAGACCAATAAGAAGTAAAGACTAATAAGAAGTAAAGACTAATAAGAAGTAAAGACGAATAAGTAAAGACTAATAAGAAGTAAAGACTAATAAGAAGTAAAGACTAATAAGAAGTAAAGACCAATAAGAAGTAAAGACCAATAAGAAGTAAAGACCAATAAGAAGTAAAGACCAATAAGAAGTAAAGACCAATAAGAAGTAAAGACCAATAAGAAGTAAAGACCAATAAGAAGTAAAGACCAATAAGTAAAGACCAATAAGCAGTAAAGACTAATAAGCAGTAAAGACTAATAAGCAGTAAAGACTAATAAGAAGTAAAGACCAATAAGAAGTAAAGACTAATAAGAAGTAAAGACCAATAAGAAGTAAAGACTAATAAAGACCAATAAGAAGTAAAGACTAATAAAGACTAATAAGAAGTAAAGACTAATAAGAAGTAAAGACTAATAAGAAGTAAAGACTAATAAAGACCAATAAGAAGTAAAGACTAATAAAGACCAATAAGAAGTAAAGACTAATAAAGACCAATAAGAAGTAAAGACTAATAAAGACCAATAAGAAGTAAAGACTAATAAAGACCAATAAGAAGTAAAGACTAGTAAAGACTAATAAAGACTAATAAGAAGTAAAGACCAATAAGAAGTAAAGACTAATAAAGACTAATAAGAAGTAAAGACTAATAAGAAGTAAAGACTAATAAGAAGTAAAGACTAAGAAGTAAAGACTAATAAGTAAAGACTAATAAGAAGTAAAGACTAATAAGAAGTAAAGACCAATAAGAAGTAAAGACCAATAAGAAGTAAAGACCAATAAGAAGTAAAGACCAATAAGAAGTAAAGACCAATAAGAAGTAAAGACCAATAAGAAGTAAAGACTAATAAGAAGTAAAGACCAATAAGAAGTAAAGACCAATAAGAAGTAAAGACCAATAAGAAGTAAAGACCAATAAGAAGTAAAGACCAATAAGAAGTAAAGACCAATAAGAAGTAAAGACCAATAAGAAGTAAAGACTAATAAGAAGTAAAGACCAATAAGAAGTAAAGACCAATAAGAAGTAAAGACTAATAAGAAGTAAAGACCAATAAGAAGTAAAGACCAATAAGAAGTAAAGACCAATAAGAAGTAAAGACCAATAAGAAGTAAAGACCAATAAGAAGTAAAGACCAATAAGAAGTAAAGACTAATAAAGACCAATAAGAAGTAAAGACTAATAAGAAGTAAAGACTAATAAAGACCAATAAGAAGTAAAGACCAATAAGAAGTAAAGACCAATAAGAAGTAAAGACTAATAAGAAGTAAAGACTAAAAGAAGTAAAGACAAAGAAGTAAAGACTAATAAGAAGTAAAGACCAATAAGAAGTAAAGACCAATAAGAAGTAAAGACCAATAAGTAAAGACCAATAAGCAGTAAAGACTAATAAGCAGTAAAGACTAATAAGCAGTAAAGACTAATAAGAAGTAAAGACCAATAAGAAGTAAAGACTAATAAGAAGTAAAGACCAATAAGAAGTAAAGACTAATAAAGACCAATAAGAAGTAAAGACTAATAAAGACTAATAAGAAGTAAAGACTAATAAGAAGTAAAGACTAATAAGAAGTAAAGACTAATAAAGACCAATAAGAAGTAAAGACTAATAAAGACCAATAAGAAGTAAAGACTAATAAAGACCAATAAGAAGTAAAGACTAGTAAAGACTAATAAAGACTAATAAGAAGTAAAGACCAATAAGAAGTAAAGACTAATAAAGACTAATAAGAAGTAAAGACTAATAAGAAGTAAAGACTAATAAGAAGTAAAGACTAATAAGAAGTAAAGACTAATAAGAAGTAAAGACCAATAAGAAGTAAAGACTAATAAGAAGTAAAGACTAATAAGAAGTAAAGACTAATAAGAAGTAAAGACTAATAAGAAGTAAAGACCAATAAGAAGTAAAGACCAATAAGAAGTAAAGACCAATAAGAAGTAAAGACCAATAAGAAGTAAAGACCAATAAGAAGTAAAGACCAATAAGAAGTAAAGACCAATAAGAAGTAAAGACCAATAAGAAGTAAAGACTAATAAGAAGTAAAGACTAATAAGAAGTAAAGACTAATAAGAAGTAAAGACTAATGTCAGGAAGTAAAGACAAATAAGAAGTAAAGACTAATAAGAAGAAGACTAATAACAACCATTAAAGATAATAAAGAGTAAAGATCAATAAAGATCTAGTTAAGAAGTAAAGACTAATAAAGACCAATAAGAAGTAAAGACCAATAAGAAGTAAAGACCAATAAGAAGTAAAGACTAATAAGAGACCAATAAGAAGTAAAGACTAATAAAGACCAATAAGAAGTAAAGACTAATAAAGACCAATAAGAAGTAAAGACTAGTAAAGACTAATAAAGACTAATAGAAGTAAAGACCAATAAGAAGTAAAGACTAATAAAGACTAATAAGAAGTAAAGACTAATAAGAAGTAAAGACTAATAAGAAGTAAAGACCAATAAGAAGTAAAGACTAATAAGAAGTAAAGACCAATAAGAAGTAAAGACCAATAAGAAGTAAAGACCAATAAGAAGTAAAGACTAATAAAGACCAATAAGAAGTAAAGACTAGTAAGATAATAAAGACTAATAAGAAGTAAAGACCAATAAGAAGTAAAGACTAATAAAGACTAATAAGAAGTAAAGACTAATAAGAAGTAAAGACTAATAAGAAGTAAAGACCAATAAGAAGTAAAGACCAATAAG
Organism: Ophiodon elongatus; assembly: GCA_016806645.1. Taxonomy (NCBI): domain Eukaryota; kingdom Metazoa; phylum Chordata; class Actinopteri; order Perciformes; family Hexagrammidae; genus Ophiodon; species Ophiodon elongatus. The sequence goes on along the minus strand of JACSYO010000595.1, from coordinate 14,123 downwards.
AAGTAAAGACCAATAAGAAGTAAAGACCAATAAGAAGTAAAGACCAATAAGAAGTAAAGACCAATAAGAAGTAAAGACCAATAAGAAGTAGAGACTAATAAAGACCAATAAGAAGTAAAGACTAATAAAGACCAATAAGAAGTAAAGACTAATAAGAAGTAAAGACCAATAAGAAGTAAAGACCAATAAGAAGTAAAGACCAATAAGAAGTAAAGACTAATAAGAAGTAAAGACTAATAAGAAGTAAAGACCAATAAGAAGTAAAGACCAATAAGAAGTAAAGACCAATAAGAAGTAAAGACTAATAAGAAGTAAAGACCAATAAGAAGTAAAGACTAATAAAGACCAATAAGAAGTAAAGACCAATAAGAAGTAAAGACTAATAAGAAGTAAAGACCAATAAGAAGTAAAGACTAATAAAGACCAATAAGAAGTAAAGACTAATAAAGACTAATAAGAAGTAAAGACTAATAACAAGTAAAGACCAATAAGAAGTAAAGACTAATAAGAAGTAAAGACCAATAAGAAGTAAAGACCAATAAGAAGTAAAGACTAATAAAGACCAATAAGAAGTAAAGACTAATAAAGACCAATAAGAAGTAAAGACTAATAAAGACCAATAAGAAGTAAAGACTAATAAAGACCAATAAGAAGTAAAGACTAATAAAGACCAATAAGAAGTAAAGACTAGTAAAGACTAATAAAGACTAATAAGAAGTAAAGACCAATAAGAAGTAAAGACTAATAAAGACTAATAAGAAGTAAAGACTAATAAGAAGTAAAGACCAATAAGAAGTAAAGACCAATAAGAAGTAAAGACTAATAAAGACCAATAAGAAGTAAAGACTAGTAAAGACTAATAAAGACTAATAAGAAGTAAAGATCAGCTAGTTTAAGACTAATAAGAGGTAAAGACTAATAAGAAGTAAAGACTAATAAGAAGTAAAGACCAATAAGAAGTAAAGACCAATAAGAAGTAAAGACCAATAAGAAGTAAAGACCAATAAGAAGTAAAGACTAATAAAGACCAATAAGAAGTAAAGACTAATAAAGACCAATAAGAAGTAAAGACTAATAAAGACCAATAAGAAGTAAAGACTAATAAAGACCAATAAGAAGTAAAGACTAATAAAGACCAATAAGAAGTAAAGACTAGTAAAGACCAATAAGAAGTAAAGACTAATAAAGACTAATAAAGACCAATAAGAAGTAAAGACCAATAAAAAGTAAAGACCAATAAAAAGTAAAGACCAATAAAAAGTAAAGACCAATAAAAAGTAAAGACCAATAAAAAGTAAAGACCAATAAGAAGTAAAGACCAATAAGAGGTAAAGACCAATAAGAAGGAAAGACCAATAAGAAGTAAAGACTAATAAAGACCAATAAGAAGTAAAGACTAATAAAGACCAATAAGAAGTAAAGACTAATAAAGACCAATAAGAAGTAAAGACTAATAAAGACCAATAAGAAGTAAAGACTAATAAAGACCAATAAGAAGTAAAGACCAATAAGAAGTAAAGACTAATAAAGACCAATAAGAAGTCAAGACTAATAAAGACCAATAAGAAGTCAAGACTAACGTGTTTCCACAGATGTGCTGCAGACGGTGGACTTCGTGGCTCCAGATGATCGAGTGATGTTCAGGACCTGTGAGAAGGAGAAGGGCCGAGTCGTCTTCCAGATGGTGAGACGGGAAACATTAATATTCCACATGAGGTCGTTGGAGAGTCAGACGGGAAACATTAATATTCCACATGAGGTCGTTGGAGAGTCAGACGGGAAACATTAATATTCCACATGAGGTCGTTGTAGAGTCAGACAGCCCAGAGTTTGTTAGGAATTCAGACTCTTTCCTTCCGAGGCCCAACGAGGAATCCGACAACAAAATGACCCCGGAAAGTGGTTCGAAGTTTAAGTAAAAAAGTATTTACTTTGATCGAAAGCAAATGCACATTAAACACACGATATGAAAACAATAAAAAGTAGATATCTCATGAGAGAAGCCCGTCTCTATCTCCCTTCCAACTCCTCCCACTTTCAGTACGTCATCAATCCGCGACCTCGCTCTGTTCCGCTTACGGGTCGAGTGCAAAGGTCAGCTTAGGGACCTCCCACTATTGCGCAATACATGTAACAGTACTTTTCATAACTAGCTGCTTTGGCATAATTTGTACACAGTAATTATAAAATATTTTAGGCTGTACGGCATTAAACAGTTCACAGTAGGAGCTTTTTCTATTTAACCTTCAGTCTTCTTCTCCTTCTCCTTCTTCTCCTTCTCCTTCTCCTTCTCCTTCTTCTCCTTCTCCTTCTCCTTCTCCTTCTTCTCCTTCTCCTTCTCCTCCTTCTCCTTCTCCTCCTTCTCTTTCTTCTTCTCCTTCTTCTCTTTCTTCTTCTCCTTCTCCTCCTTCTCCTCCTTCTCCTCCTTCTCTTTCTTCTTCTCCTTCTTCTCTTTCTTCTTCTCCTTCTTCTCCTTCTCCTCCTTCTCCTTCTCCTTCTCCTCCTTCTTCTTCTTCTCCTTCTTCTTCTTCTCCTTCTCATTCTTCTTCTCCTTCTTCTCCTTCTCCTTCTTCTTCTCCTTCTCCTCCTCCTTCTTCTCCTTCTTCTCCTTCTCCTTCTTCTCCTTCTCCTCCTTCTCCTTCTCCTTCTCCTCCTTCTTCTTCTTCTCCTTCTTCTTCTTCTCCTTCTTCTTCTCCTTCTCCTTCTCATTCTTCTTCTCCTTCTCCTTCTCCTCCTTCTTCTCCTTCTTCTCCTTCTTCTTCTTCTCCTTCTTCTTCTTCTTCTTCTTCTCCTCCTTCTTCTTCTTCTCATTCTTCTTCTCCTTCTTCTCCTTCTTCTCCTTCTCCTTCTTCTCCTTCTCCTTCTTCTTCTTCTCCTTCTTCTTCTCCTTCTTCTTCTCCTTCTTCTTCTTTTCCTTCTTCTTCTCCTTCTCATTCTTCTCCTCCTCCTCCTCCTCCTCTTCCTCCTCATCCTTCTCCCTCCAGGGAACGGCTGACCCGGACCGAGCTCTGATGGTGGCCCGTCTCGTGTGAGTTGATCTCTGAACCTTAAAGTGTTTTAATTCGAGGTTGAAGCTGTCTGTAGAAGAGGATCTCTTCCCCAAACAAGAGATCCTCTTCTACAGACATGATGTTTGGGGAGGAGATCCTCTTCTACAGGCATGATGTTTGGGGAGGAGATCCTCTTCTACAGGCATGATGTTTGGGGAGGAGATCCTCTTCTACAGACATGATGTTTGGGGAGGAGATCCTCTTCTACAGGCATGATGTTTGGGGAGGAGATCCTCTTCTACAGACATGATGTTTGGGGAGGAGATCCTCTTCTACAGGCATGATGTTTGGGGAGGAGATCCTCTTCTACAGGCATGATGTTTGGGGAGGAGATCCTCTTCTACAGGCATGATGTTTGGGGAGGAGATCCTCTTCTACAGGCATGATGTTTGGGGAGGAGATCCTCTTCTACAGGCATGATGTTTGGGGAGGAGATCCTCTTCTACAGACATGATGTTTGGGGAGGAGATCCTCTTCTACAGACATGATGTTTGGGGAGGAGATCCTCTTCTACAGGCATGATGTTTGGGGAGGAGATCCTCTTCTACAGATGATGTTTGGGGAGGTCTCTTCTACAGACATGATGTTTGGGGAGGAGATCCTCTTCTACAGACATGTTTACTTTTTAGATTCAAGCTTTTTCAGTTCGGTAAAACTACGCGACACCAAATTCTGTTCTCAAGTCTTAACTCTTTAAAAGTTTCCTTATCATAACATATAATATCTCCTCACTGTTTAACAAACTAAACGCGTGTTGGTGTGTCTCAGTGAATCAGAGCCAGGAGTAGGTCGCATTCGTCTGGCAAACAATGTAGCGTTTAAAAAGGCTATCTCTTAAGAATGAGACATTTTTTTCCCATGATGCATTGCTGACCCTGGTTAACGACTTGATGTCCTCGTCCTGTAGGGAGCAGGATGTGGCTGCTATCGATGTGAATATGGGCTGTCCCAAAGAATACTCCACTAAGGTGAGTCTCCTGTCGGTAGCCATCCGCCTGCTGCCTCTCTGACCTCTGGCTGACCTCTGACCGCTTGCTGACCACTGGCTGACCTCTGACCGCTTGCTGACCTCTGACCGCTGGCTGACCTCTGACCGCTTGCTGACCACTGGCTGACCTCTGACCGCTGGCTGACCTCTGACCGCTGGCTGACCACTGGCTGACCTCTGACCGCTGGCTGACCACTGGCTGACCTCTGGCTGACCTCTGACCGCTGGCTGACCACTGGCTGACCTCTGACCACTGGCTGACCACTGGCTGACCGCTGGCTGACCTCTGGCTGACCTCTGACCACTGGCTGACCTCTGGTTGACCTCTGACCACTGGCTGACCTCTGGTTGACCTCTGACCACTGGCTGACTGCTGGCTGACCACTGGCTGACCTCTGACCACTGGCTGACCACTGACCTCTGGCTGACCACTGGCTGACCTGGCTGACCACTGACCTCTGGCTGACCTCTGGCTGACCACTGTCTGACCTCTGGCTGACCGCTGGCTGACCACTGACCTCTGGCTGACCACTGACCTCTGGCTGACCTCTAACCTCTGGCTGACCACTGGCTGACCTCTGACCACTGGCTGACCTCTGACCTCTGGCTGACCGCTGGCTGACCTCTGACCACTGGCTGACCGCTGGCTGACCTCTGACCTCTGGCTGACCTCTGACCACTGGCTGACCTCTTGACCTCTTGACTTCTTGCAGGGTGGGATGGGAGCTGCTCTTCTGTCGGATCCCGACAAAATCGAGGCGGTGAGTACGTCTGAAGCAAAACATTTTTTGGATATTTTTTATTTAACCAAACATTAAAAAAAAAAAAAATTGTAACATTTTTTAATATTTATTTTTCAACAATATCTTTCACATATATTACTAATACTTTTCAGATATTTTTCAAAATAGTAGTAATAATAGTTTTACATATTTGTTGGATATTGTTCATGTATTTTTCTGACATTTTTCACTTTCTTTCACATTTTTGTAATTTATATTTGTAACCTATTTAACTAAACATTTTTTACACATTCATACCAATTATTTTGGACATTTCTAAGACATTTTTCTCTTATTTTTCAGAACTTTTCCTTTTTTATTTCTGACACATTTCACTAATGTTCAGACATTTTTTCCATATTTGTTGGATATTGTTCATCTTTGTTTCCCATGGTTACGTAGCGAAGTGTTTCCTGCTGCTCGTCTTCAGTCTGAATCCGTTTCCCATGGTTACGTAACGAAGTGTTTCCTGCTGCTCGTCTTCAGTCTGAATCCGTTTCCCATGGTTACGTAACGAAGTGTTTCTTCTCTTTGATCTGCAGATCCTCAGGAAGCTGGTCTCAGGCGTCTCCATCCCGGTGACCTGCAAGATCCGGATCCTGCCCTCGGTGAGACGCGGAGAACACGCTCTGGTTCCGTGTCCTGTGACTGGTTCTAACTGGTTCCGTGTCCTGTGACTGGTTCTAACTGGTTCCGTGTCCTGTGACTGGTTCTTACTGGTTCTAACTGGTTCCGTGTCCTGTGACTGGTTCTAACTGGTTCCGTGTCTTGTGACTGGTTCTAACTGGTTCCGTGTCCTGTGACTGGTTCTAACTGGTTCCGTGTCTTGTGACTGGTTCTAACTGGTTCTGTGTCCTGTGACTGGTTCTTACTGGTTCTAACTGGTTCCGTGTCCTGTGACTGGTTCTAACTGGTTCTGTGTCTTGTGACTGGTTCTAACTGGTTCCGTGTCCTGTGACTGGTTCTAACTGGTTCCGTGTCTTGTGACTGGTTCTAACTGGTTCCGTGTCCTGTGACTGGTTCTAACTGGTTCCGTGTCTTGTGACTGGTTCTAACTGGTTCCGTGTCTTGTGACTGGTTCTTACTGGTTCTAACTGGTTCCGTGTCCTGTGACTGGTTCTTACTGGTTCTAACTGGTTCCGTGTCCTGTGACTGGTTCTAACTGGTTCCGTGTCCTGTGACTGGTTCTAACTGGTTCCGTGTCTTGTGACTGGTTCTAACTGGTTCCGTGTCTTGTGACTGGTTCTAACTGGTTCCGTGTCCTGTGACTGGTTCTAACTGGTTCCGTGTCCTGTGACTGGTTCTAACTGGTTCCGTGTCTTGTGACTGGTTCTAACTGGTTCCGTGTCTTGTGACTGGTTCTAACTGGTTCCGTGTCCTGTGACTGGTTCTAACTGGTTCCGTGTCCTGTGACTGGTTCTAACTGGTTCCGTGTCTTGTGACTGGTTCTAACTGGTTCCGTGTCTTGTGACTGGTTCTAACTGGTTCCGTGTCTTGTTACTGGCTCTAACTGGTTCCGTGTCCTGTGACTGGTTCTTACTGGTTCTAACTGGTTCCGTGTCCTGTGACTGGTTCTAACTGGTTCCGTGTCCTATGACTGGTTCTAACTGGTTCCGTGTCTTGTGACTGGTTCTAACTGGTTCCGTGTCTTGTGACTGGTTCTAACTGGTTCCGTGTCTTGTGACTGGTTCTAACTGGTTCTGTGTCCTGTGACTGGTTCTTACTGGTTCTAACTGGTTCCGTGTCCTGTGACTGGTTCTAACTGGTTCTGTGTCTTGTGACTGGTTCTAACTGGTTCCGTGTCCTGTGACTGGTTCTAACTGGTTCCGTGTCTTGTGACTGGTTCTAACTGGTTCCGTGTCCTGTGACTGGTTCTTACTGGTTCTAACTGGTTCCGTGTCCTGTGACTGGTTCTAACTGGTTCTGTGTCTTGTGACTGGTTCTAACTGGTTCCGTGTCCTGTGACTGGTTCTAACTGGTTCCGTGTCTTGTGACTGGTTCTAACTGGTTCCGTGTCCTGTGACTGGTTCTAACTGGTTCCGTGTCTTGTGACTGGTTCTAACTGGTTCCGTGTCTTGTAACTGGTTCCGTGTCCTGTGACTGGTTCTAACTGGTTCCGTGTCCTGTGACTGGTTCTAACTGGTTCCGTGTCCTGTGACTGGTTCTAACTGGTTCCGTGTCCTGTGACTTGTTCTTACTGGTTCTAACTGGTTCCGTGTCCTGTGACTGGTTCTAACTGGTTCCGTGTCTTGTGACTGGTTCTAACTGGTTCCGTGTCTTGTGACTGGTTCTAACTGGTTCCGTGTCCTGTGACTGGTTCTAACTGGTTCCGTGTCCTGTGACTGGTTCTAACTGGTTCCGTGTCCTGTGACTGGTTCTTACTGGTTCTAACTGGTTCCGTGTCTTGTGACTGGTTCTAACTGGTTCCGTGTCTTGTGACTGGTTCTAACTGGTTCCGTGTCCTGTGACTGGTTCTAACTGGTTCCGTGTCTTGTGACTGGTTCTAACTGGTTCCGTGTCTTGTGACTGGTTCTAACTGGTTCCGTGTCTTGTGACTGGTTCTTACTGGTTCTAACTGGTTCCGTGTCCTGTGACTGGTTCTTACTGGTTCTAACTGGTTCCGTGTCCTGTGACTGGTTCTAACTGGTTCCGTGTCCTATGACTGGTTCTAACTGGTTCCGTGTCTTGTGACTGGTTCTAACTGGTTCCGTGTCTTGTGACTGGTTCTAACTGGTTCCGTGTCTTGTGACTGGTTCTAACTGGTTCTGTGTCCTGTGACTGGTTCTTACTGGTTCTAACTGGTTCCGTGTCCTGTGACTGGTTCTAACTGGTTCTGTGTCTTGTGACTGGTTCTAACTGGTTCCGTGTCCTGTGACTGGTTCTAACTGGTTCCGTGTCTTGTGACTGGTTCTAACTGGTTCCGTGTCCTGTGACTGGTTCTTACTGGTTCTAACTGGTTCCGTGTCCTGTGACTGGTTCTAACTGGTTCTGTGTCTTGTGACTGGTTCTAACTGGTTCCGTGTCCTGTGACTGGTTCTAACTGGTTCCGTGTCTTGTGACTGGTTCTAACTGGTTCCGTGTCCTGTGACTGGTTCTAACTGGTTCCGTGTCTTGTGACTGGTTCTAACTGGTTCCGTGTCTTGTAACTGGTTCCGTGTCCTGTGACTGGTTCTAACTGGTTCCGTGTCCTGTGACTGGTTCTAACTGGTTCCGTGTCCTGTGACTGGTTCTAACTGGTTCCGTGTCCTGTGACTTGTTCTTACTGGTTCTAACTGGTTCCGTGTCTTGTGACTGGTTCTAACTGGTTCCGTGTCTTGTGACTGGTTCTAACTGGTTCCGTGTCTTGTGACTGGTTCTAACTGGTTCCGTGTCCTGTGACTGGTTCTAACTGGTTCCGTGTCCTGTGACTGGTTCTAACTGGTTCCGTGTCCTGTGACTGGTTCTTACTGGTTCTAACTGGTTCCGTGTCTTGTGACTGGTTCTAACTGGTTCCGTGTCTTGTGACTGGTTCTAACTGGTTCTGTGTCTTGTGACTGGTTCTAACTGGTTCCGTGTTCTGTGACTGGTTCTAACTGGTTCCGTGTCCTGTGACTGGTTCTAACTGGTTCCGTGTCCTGTGACTGGTTCTTACTGGTTCTAACTGGTTCCGTGTCCTGTGACTGGTTCTAACTGGTTCCGTGTCTTGTGACTGGTTCTAACTGGTTCCGTGTCTTGTGACTGGTTCTAACTGGTTCCGTGTCCTGTGACTGGTTCTAACTGGTTCCGTGTCCTGTGACTGGTTCTTACTGGTTCTAACTGGTTCCGTGTCCTGTGACTGGTTCTAACTGGTTCTGTGTCTTGTGACTGGTTCTAACTGGTTCTGTGTCTTGTGACTGGTTCTAACTGGTTCCGTGTTCTGTGACTGGTTCTAACTGGTTCCGTGTCCTGTGACTGGTTCTAACTGGTTCCGTGTCCTGTGACTGGTTCTTACTGGTTCTAACTGGTTCCGTGTCTTGTGACTGGTTCTTACTGGTTCTAACTGGTTCCGTGTCCTGTGACTGGTTCTAACTGGTTCCGTGTCCTGTGACTGGTTCTAACTGGTTCCGTGTCCTGTGCCTGGTTCTAACTGGTTCCGTGTCCTGTGACTGGTTCTAACTGGTTCCGTGTCCTGTGACTGGTTCTAGGTGGAGGAGACAGTCGGGTTGGTCCGGAGGATCGAGAAGACGGGCGTCGCTGCCGTCGCTGTTCACGGAAGGTAAACGATGTGAAATATTACTTTAAATTATATTTGAAACTGTGTCAATATTTGGTCTTTTCTCGCATCCACGTTTTGATTATTAGTTTAATACCTTTAAATGTCTTTTAATAATAATAATGATACATTTCATTTGTTTAGCGCTGAGATACTCAAGAGGTACTTTACATGGTAGAAAGTAAAGCAATAACAATATAAACAAAGCAGGTAGCTGACATCATATTTCAGCTGTAAATATACTTATTATTATTATCATGATCATTATGTACATATTGTCTCTTCATATACGTTATAATAATTGATGGATTCAGTCAGAGGCTACGATGTGTTCATGTGACCTTCATGTGACCTTCATGTGACCTTCAGGTTGAAGGAGGAGCGTCCTCGCCACCCGCTCCATGTCGACCACATTCAGGCCGCCGCTCGGGCGGTTTCCATCCCCGTCATCGCCAAGTAAGCTTTACCACCTCCTCAGCACCTCTACACCTCCTGTACACCTCCTCTACACCTCCTCAGCACCTCTACACCTCCTCTACACCTCCTCAGCACCTCCTCAGCACCTCTACACCTCCTGTACACCTCCTCTACACCTCCTCAGCACCTCTACACCTCCTGTACACCTCCTCTACACCTCCTCAGCACCTCTACACCTCCTGTACACCTCCTCTACACCTCCTCAGCACCTCTACACCTCCTCTACACCTCCTCAGCACCTCTACACCTCCTCAGCACCTCTACACCTCCTCAGCATCTCTACACCTCCTCTACACCTCCTCACCACCTCCTCAGCACCTCTACACCTCCTCAGCATCTCTACACCTCCTCTACACCTCCTCAGCACCTCCTCAGCACCTCTACACCTCCTCAGCACCTCTACACCTCCTCTACACCTCCTTAGCACCTCTACACCTCCTCAGCTCCTCTACACCTCCTCTACACCTCCTCAGCACCTCCTCAGCACCTCTACACCTCTTCAGCCCCTCTACACCCATACACCTCCTCTACACCTCCTCAGCACCTCTACACCTCCTCAGCACCTCTACACCTCCTCAGCACCTCCTCAGCACCTCTACACCTCCTCAGCACCTCCTCAGCACCTCTACACCTCCTCAGCACCTCTACACCTCCTCTACACCTCCTCTACACCTCCTCAGCACCTCCTCAGCACCTCTACACCTCCTCTACACCTCCTATACACCTCCTCAGCACCTCTACACCTCCTCAGCACCTCCTCAGCACTTCTACACCTCCTCAGCACCTCTACACCTCCTCTACACCTCCTCAGCACCTCTACACCTCCTCTACACCTCCTCTACACCTCCTCAGCACCTCTACACCTCCTCTACACCTCCTCAGCACCTCTACACCTCCTCTACACCTCCTCCTCACCTCCTCTACACCTCCTCAGCACCTCTACACCTCCTCTACACCTCCTCAGCACCTCTACACCTCCTCAGCACCTCTACACCTCCTCAGCACCTCCTCCTCACCTCCTCTACACCTCCTCAGCACCTCTACACCTCCTCAGCACCTCTACACCTCCTCAGCACCTCTACACCCCCTCTACACCTCCTCACCTCCTCTACACCTTCTCAGCACCTCTACACCTCCTCTACACCCCCTCAGCACCTCTACACCTCCTCTACACCCCCTCAGCACCTCTACACCTCCTCTACACCTCCTCAGCACCTCTACACCTCCTATACACCTCAGCACCTCCTCAGCACCTCCTCAGCACACCTCCTCTACACCTCCTCTACACCTCCTCTAAACCTCCTCTACACCTCCAGCACCTCCAGCACCTTCTCTACACCTCCTCAGCACCTCCTCTACACCTCCTCAGCACCTCCTTAACACCTCCTCCTCAATACCTCCTCTACACCTGCTCTTCACCTCATCAACACCTCCTCAACACCTCCTCTGCACCTCCTCTGCACAAAAATACATTGATATTCAGAAAAATGTGGTTGTTTGTTGCCAAAAAAACTCTGAAATCTGATTAATTGTTGTGTAAAAAAACATACAAAGTACAACATGTACCTCCTGGATGTAGAGCAGTATAAAGTACAACATGTACCTCCTGGATGTAGAGCAGTATAAAGTACAACATGTACCTCCTGGATGTAGAGCAGTATAAAGTACAACATATAAAGTACTCTATGCCCCTCCTACATGTAGTACTCGTGTCTCTCCAGCGGGGGCTCTCTGGACCTGGTGAAGTATAATATAAGTACCTTGATGTAGTACTCGTGTCTCTCCAGCGGGGGCTCTCTGGACCTGGTGAAGTATAATATAAGTACCTTGATGTAGTACTCGTGTCTCTCCAGCGGGGGCTCTCTGGACCTGGTGAAGTATAATATAAGTACCTTGATGTAGTACTCGTGTCTCTCCAGCGGGGGCTCTCTGGACCTGGTGAAGTGCCTTACTGTGACGCACGGCGACATCGAGGCGTTCCGGAAGGCGAGCGGCGCCTCGTCGGTGATGTTGGCTCGAGCCGCCATGTGGAACGCGTCTGTGTTCAGGAGGCGGGGCCCTCTCCCCCTGGAGGCCGTCATGGAGGACTACCTCA
>JACSYO010000594.1:0-14422 GCA_016806645.1 Ophiodon elongatus | reverse complement strand
ATCAGACAATCACATTGATCTATTCTGTCTTACTGAATCCTGGCTGTGTCATGAAGTATATGTCAGCCTCGATGAATCAACTCCTCCAAGTCACATCTGATCGAATAATAAACTCACATTCCTATAGGCACCGGCCGAGGTGGTGGAGTAGAAGCTATCTTCGACTCGATGTTAATTTCATGAATAAATGATGTTCTCATAGTTTTTCTGCCTTATAGCTGCATTTCCACTGTTGTATGTTCTTAAAAGACTTTCGGGCTGGGAAGATTCCAAAAGTTGATTCTGTTGAAAAATTACAGTATACATGATTTTCCGCAATACATTGTCCCAGGACAGCAGATTCTCAAGTTTCATGTTAATTTCATGAATACATGACGTTCTCATAATGTTCCTGCCTTAAACCTGCATTTCCACGTTGTATGCTCTTAAAAGATGTTTCTGGCTGGGAAGTTGCCAAAAGTGGATTTTGTTGAAAAATACACAGTTTACTTGATTTTCCTGAATACATTGTCCAAGGACAGCAGACTCTTAAGTTCCATGTTAATTTCATTAATAGATGATGTTCTCATCATGTTTCTGCCTCAAAGCTGCATTTCCACATTGTATGATCTTAAAAGACTTTTGGGCTGGGAAGATTCCAAAATATATCGGATGTGAAGAGGCCGAAAGTTGATTTTGTTGAAAAATACACAGTTCACTTGATTTTCCTCAAAGAATTGTCCGAGAACAGCAAACGTTCAAGTTTCATGTTAATTTCACGAATACATGATGTTATCATAGTTTTTCTGCCTTAAAGCTGCATTTCCACCTTGTTTGCTTTAAAAAGTAATTTCGGCTGGGAAGAGGCCAAAAGTGGAATTGTTTGAAGAATACATTGTTGACTTGATTTTTCTCAACACATTGTCCCAGAACAGCACACTCAAAAGTTTCATATTAATTTCATGAATACATGATGTCATAGTTTTTCTGCCTTAAAGCTGCATTTCCACGTTGTATGCTCTTAAAAGACTTTTGGGCTGGGAAGATTCCAAAAGTGGATTTTTTTGAAAAATACACAGTTTACTTGATTTTCATTAATACACTGTCCCAGAACAGCAGACTCTCAAGTTTTATGTTAATTTCATGAATACATGATGTTCTCATAATGTTTCTGCCTTAAAGCTGCATTTCCACGTTGTATGTTCTTAAAAGACTTTTGGGCTGGGATGTGGCCAAAAGTGGATTTTGTTGAAAAATACACAGTTTATTTGATTTTCCTCAAAGAACTTTCCGAGAACAGCAAACGTTCAAGTTTCATGTTAATTTCATGAATACATGATGTTATCATAGTTTTTCTGCCTTATTGCTGTATTTCCACGTTGTATGCTCTTAAAAGACTTTTGGGCTGGGATGTGGCCAAAAGTGGATTTTGTTGAAAAATACACAGTTTATTTGATTTTCCTCAAAGAACATTCCGAGAACATCAAACGTTCAAGTTTCATGTTAATTTCATGAATAGATGATGTTCTCATCATTTTTCTGCCTTAAAGCTGCATTTCCACCTTGTATGCTATAAAAAGCAATTTCGGCTGGGAAGAGGCCAAAAGTGGAATTTTTTGAAAAATACATTGTTTACTTGATTTTCCTCAAAGAATTGTCCTTAGAACAGCAAACGTTCAAGTTTCATGTTAATTTCATGAATACATGATGTTATCATAGTTTTTCTGCCTTAAAGCTGCATTTCCACCTTGTATGCTCTAAAAAACAATTTCGCCTGGAATGAGTCCAAAAGTGGAATTTTTTGAAAAATACATTGTTTACTTGATTTTCCTCAAAGAATTGTCCTTAGAACAGCAAACGTTCAAGTTTCATGTTAATTTCATGAATACATGATGTTATCATAGTTTTTATGTCTTAAAGCTGCATTTCCACATTGTATGCTCTTTAAAGACTTTTGGGCTGGGAAGATTCCAAAAGTGGATTTTGTTGAAAAATACACAGTTTACTTGATTTTCCTCAAGACATTGCCCCAGAACAGCAGACTCTCAAGTTTCATTTTAATTTCAAGAATACATGATGTTACCATAGTTTTTCTGCCTTAAAGCTGCATTTCCACGTTGTATGCTCTTAAAATACGTTTCAGCTGGGATGTGGCCAAAAGTGGAATTTTTTGAAAAATACACTGTTTACTTGATTTTCCTCAAAGAATTGTCCGAGAACAGCAAACGTTCAAGTTTCATGTTAATTTCATGAATACATGATGTTATCATAATGTTTCTGCCTTAAAGCTGCATTTCCACGTTGTATGCTCTTTAAAAACCTCTGGGCTGGGAAGATTCCAAAAGTGGATTTTGTTGAAAAATACACAGTTTACTTGATTTTCCTCAAGACATTGTCCCAGAACAATAGACTCTCAAGTTTCTTGTTCATTTCATGAATAGATGATGTTCTCATCATTTTTCTGCCTTAAAGCTGCATTTCCACCTTGTATGCTCTAAAAAGCAATTTCGGCTGGGAAGAGGCCAAAAGTGGAATTTTTTGAAAAATACATTGTTTACTTGATTTTCCTCAAAGAATTGTCCTTAGAACAGCAAACGTTCAAGTTTCATGTTAATTTCATGAATACATGATGTTATCATAGTTTTTCTGCCTTAAAGCTGCATTTCCACCTTGTATGCTCTAAAAAAAATTTCGCCTGGAAAGAGGCCAAAAGTGGAATTTTTTGAAAAATACACTGTTTACTTGATTTTCCTCAAAGAATTGTCCTTAGAACAGCAAACGTTCAAGTTTCATGTTAATGTCATGAATACATGATGTTATCATAGTTTTTATGTCTTAAAGCTGCATTTCCACATTGTATGATCTTAAAAGACTTTTGGGCTGGGAAGATTCCAAAAGTGGATTTTGTTGAAAAATACACAGTTTACTTGATTTTCCTCAAGACATTGCCCCAGAACAGCAGACTCTCAAGTTTCATTTTAATTTCATGAATACATGATGTTATCATAGTTTTTCTGCCTTAAAGCTGCATTTCCACGTTGTATGCTCTTAAAAGACTTTTGGGCAGGGAAGATACCAAAAGTGGATTTTGTTGAAAAATACACAGTTTACTTGATTTTCATCAATACACTGTCGCAGAACAGCAGACTCACAAGTTTCATGTTAATTTCATGAATACATGATGTTGTCCTAATTTTTCCGCCTTAAAGCTGCATTTCCACGTTGTATGCTCTTAAAATACGTTTCAGCTGGGATGTGGCCAAAAGTGGAATTTTTTGAAAAATACACTGTTTACTTGATTTTCCTCAAAGAATTGTCCGAGAACAGCAAACGTTCAAGTTTTATGTAAATTTCATGAGTACATGATGTTATCATCGTTTTTCTGCCTTAAAGCTGCATTTCAACGTTGTATGCTCTTAAAAGACTTTTGGGCTGGGATGTGGCCAAAAGTGGATTTTGTTGAAAAATACACAGTTTATTTGATTTTCCTCAAAGAACTTTCCGAGAACATCAAACGTTCAAGTTTCATGTTAATTTCATGAATAGATGATGTTATCATCATTTTTCTGCCTTAAAGCTGCATTTCCACCTTGTATGCTCTAAAAAGCAATTTCGGCTGGGAAGAGGCCAAAAGTGGAATTTTTTGAAAAATACATTGTTTACTTGATTTTCCTCAAAGAATTGTCCGAGAACAGCAAACGTTCAAGTTTCATGTTAATTTCATGAATACATGATGTTATCATAATTTTTCTGCCTTAAAGCTGCATTTCCACGTTTTATGCTCTTAAAAGACTTTTGGGCTGGGAAGATTCAAAATCTGGATTTTGTTGAAAAATACACAGTTTACTTGATTTTCATTAATACACTGTCGCAGAACAACAGACTCACAAGTTTCATGTTAATTTCATGAATACATGATGTTGTCATAATTTTTCTGCCTTAAAGCTGCATTTCCACGTAGTATGCTCTTAAAATACGTTTCAGCTGGGATGTGGCCAAAAGTGGAATGTTTTGAAAAATACACTGTTTACTTTATTTTCCTCAAAGAATTGTCCGAGAACAGCAAACGTTCAAGTTTCATGTTAATTTCATGAATACATGATGTTATCATAGTTTTTCTGCCTTAAAGCTGCATTTCCACGTTGTATGCTCTTAAAAGACTTTTGGGCTGGGAAGATTCAAAAAGTGGATTATGTTGAAAAATACACAGTTTACTTGATTTTCATTAATACACTGTCGCAGAACAGCAGACTCACAAGTTTCATGTTAATTTCATGAATACATGATGTTGTCATAATTTTTCTGCCTTAAAGCTGCATTTCCACGTTGTATGCTCTTAAAATACGTTTTAGCTGGGATGTGGCCAAAAGTGGAATTTTTTGAAAAATACACTGTTTACTTGATTTTCCTCAAAGAATTGTCCGAGAACAGCAAACGTTCAAGTTTCATGTTAATTTCATGAATACATGATGTTATCATAGTTTTTCTGCCTTCAAGCTGCATTTCCACGTTGTATGCTCTTAAAAGACTTTTGGGCTGGGAAGATTCAAAAAGTGGATTTTGTTGAAAAATACACAGTTTAATTGATTTTCATGAATACACTGTCGCAGAACAAATGACTCACAAGTTTCAAGTTAATTTCATGAATACATGATGTTGTCATAATTTTTCTGCCTTAAAGCTGCATTTCCACGTAGTATGCTCTTAAAATACGTTTCAGCTGGGATGTGGCCAAAAGTGGAATGTTTTGAAAAATACACTGTTTACTTGATTTTCCTCAAAGAATTGTCCGAGAACAGCAAACGTTCAAGTTTCATGTTAATTTCATGAATACATGATGTTGTCATCATTTTTCTGCCTTAAAGCTGCATTTCCACGTTGTATGCTCTTTAAAAACCTTTGGGCTGGGAAGATTCCAAAAGTGGATTTTGTTGAAAAATAGACAGTTTACTTGATTTTCCTCAAGACATTGTCCCAGAACAGCAGACTCTCAAGTTTCTTGTTCATTTCATGAATACATGATGTTATCATCGTTTTTCTGCCTTAAAGCTGCATTTCAACATTGTATGCTCTTAAAAGACTTTTGGGCTGGGATGTGGCCAAAAGTGGATTTTGTTGAAAAATACACAGTTTATTTGATTTTCCTCAAAGAACTTTCCGAGAACATCAAACGTTCAAGTTTCATGTTAATTTCATGAATAGATGATGTTATCATCATTTTTCTGCCTTAAAGCTGCATTTCCACCTTGTATGCTCTAAAAAGCAATTTCGGCTGGGAAGAGGCCAAAAGTGGAATTTTTTGAAAAATACATTGTTTACTTGATTTTCCTCAAAGAATTGTCCTTAGAACAGCAAACGTTCAAGTTTCATGTTAATTTCATGAATACATGATGTTATCATAGTTTTTCTGCCTTAAAGCTGCATTTCCACCTTGTATGCTCTAAAAAACAATTTCGCCTGGAAAGAGGCCAAAAGTGGAATTTTTTGAAAAATACACAGTTTACTTGATTTTCATTAATACACTGTCGCAGAACAGCAGACTCACAAGTTTCATGTTAATTTCATGAATACATGATGTTGTCATAATTTTTCTGCCTTAAAGCTGCATTTCCACGTTGTATGCTCTTAAAATATATTTTAGCTGGGATGTGGCCAAAAGTGGAATTTTTTGAAAAATACACTGTTTACTTGATTTTCCTCAAAGAATTGTCCGAGAACAGCAAACGTTCAAGTTTCATGTTAATTTCATGAATACATGATGTTATCATAGTTTTTCTGCCTTAAAGCTGCATTTCCACGTTGTATGCTCTTAAAAGACTTTTGGGCTGGGAAGATTCAAAAAGTGGATTTTGTTGAAAAATACACAGTTTACTTGATTTTCATGAATACACTGTCGCAGAACAAATGACTCACAAGTTTCAAGTTAATTTCATGAATACATGATGTTGTCATAATTTTTCTGCCTTAAAGCTGCATTTCCACGTAGTATGCTCTTAAAATACGTTTCAGCTGGGATGTGGCCGAAAGTGGAATGTTTTGAAAAATACACTGTTTACTTGATTTTCCTCAAAGAATTGTCCGAGAACAGCAAACGTTCAAGTTTCATGTTAATTTCATGAATACATGATGTTGTCATAATTTTTCTGCCTTAAAGCTGCATTTCCAGGTTGTATGCTCTTACAAGACTTTTGGGCTGGGAAGATTCAAAAAGTGGATTTTGTTGAAAAATACACAGTTTACTTGATTTTCATAAATACACTGTCGCAGAACAGCAGACTCTCAAGTTTCATGTTAATTTCATGAATACATGATGTTATCATAGTTTTTCTGCCTTAAAGCTGCATTTCCACGTTGTATGCTCTTAAAATACGTTTCAGCTGGGATGTGGCCAAAAGTGGAATGTTTTGAAAAATACACAGTTTACTTGATTTTCCTCAAGACATTGCCCCAGAACAGCAGACTCTCAAGTTTCATGTTAATTTCATGAATACATGATGTTATCATAATTTTTCTGCCTTAAAGCTGCATTTCCACGTTGTATGCTCTTAAAAGACTTTTGGGCTGGGAAGATTCAAAAACTGGATTTTGTTGAAAAATACACAGTTTACTTGATTTTCATTAATACACTGTCGCAGAACAACAGACTCACAAGTTTCATGTTAATTTCATGAATACATGATGTTGTCATAATTTTTCTGCCTTAAAGCTGCATTTCCACGTAGTATGCTCTTAAAATACGTTTCAGCTGGGATGTGGCCAAAAGTGGAATGTTTTGAAAAATACACTGTTTACTTGATTTTCCTCAAAGAATTGTCCGAGAACAGCAAACGTTCAAGTTTCATGTTAATTTCATGAATACATGATGTTATCATAGTTTTTCTGCCTTAAAGCTGCATTTCCACGTTGTATGCTCTTAAAAGACTTTTGGGCTGGGAAGATTCAAAAAGTGGATTTTGTTGAAAAATACACAGTTTACTTGATTTTCATGAATACACTGTCGCAGAACAAATGACTCACAAGTTTCAAGTTAATTTCATGAATACATGATGTTGTCATAATTTTTCTGCCTTAAAGCTGCATTTCCACGTAGTATGCTCTTAAAATACGTTTCAGCTGGGATGTGGCCAAAAGTGGAATGTTTTGAAAAATACACTGTTTACTTTATTTTCCTCAAAGAATTGTCCGAGAACAGCAAACGTTCAAGTTTCATGTTAATTTCATGAATACATGATGTTATCATAGTTTTTCTGCCTTAAAGCTGCATTTCCACGTTGTATGCTCTTAAAAGACTTTTGGGCTGGGAAGATTCAAAAGTGGATTTTGTTGAAAAATACACAGTTTACTTGATTTTCATAAATACACTGTGCAGAACAGCAGACTCTCAAGTTTCATGTTAATTTCATGAATACATGATGTTATCATAGTTTTTCTGCCTTAAAGCTGCATTTCCACGTTGTATGCTCTTAAAATACGTTTCAGCTGGGATGTGGCCAAAAGTGGATTTTTTTGAAAAATACACTGTTTACTTGATTTTCCTCAAAGAATTGTCCGAGAACAGCAAACGTTCAAGTTTCATGTTAATTTCATGAATACATGATGTTATCATAGTTTTTCTGCCTTAAAGCTGCATTTCCACGTTGTATGCTCTTAAAAGACTTTTGGGCTGGGAAGATTCAAAAAGTGGATTTTGTTGAAAAATACACAGTTTACTTGATTTTCATTAATACACTGTCGCAGAACAACAGACTCACAAGTTTCATGTTAATTTCATGAATACATGATGTTGTCATAATTTTTCTGCCTTAAAGCTGCATTTCCACGTAGTATGCTCTTAAAATACGTTTCAGCTGGGATGTGGCCAAAAGTGGAATGTTTTGAAAAATACACTGTTTACTTTATTTTCCTCAAAGAATTGTCCGAGAACAGCAAACGTTCAAGTTTCATGTTAATTTCATGAATACATGATGTTATCATAGTTTTTCTGCCTTAAAGCTGCATTTCCACCTTGTATGCTCTAAAAAACAATTTCGCCTGGAAAGAGGCCAAAAGTGGAATTTTTTGAAAAATACACTGTTTACTTGATTTTCATTAATGAATTGTCCTTAGAACAGCAAACACTCAAGTTTCATGTTAATTTCATGAATACATGATGTTGTCATAATTTTTCTGCCTTAAAGCTGCATTTCCACGTAGTATGCTCTTAAAATACGTTTCAGCTGGGATGTGGCCAAAAGTGGAATTTTTTGAAAAATACACTGTTTACTTGATTTTCCTCAAAGAATTGTCCGAGAACAGCAAACGTTCAAGTTTCATGTTAATTTCATGAATACATGATGTTATCATAGTTTTTCTGCCTTAAAGCTGCATTTCCACGTTGTATGCTCTTAAAAACTTTTCGGCTGGGAAGAGGCCAAAAGTGGAATTTTTTGAAAAATACACAGTTTACTTGATTTTCATTAATACACTGTCGCAGAACAAATGACTCACAAGTTTCATGTTAATTTCATGAATACATGATGTTGTCATAATTTTTCTGCCTTAAAGCTGCATTTCCACGTAGTATGCTCTTAAAATACGTTTCAGCTGGGATGTGGCCAAAAGTGGAATGTTTTGAAAAATACACTGTTTACTTGATTTTCCTCAAAGAATTGTCCGAGAACAGCAAACGTTCAAGTTTCATGTTAATTTCATGAATACATGATGTTATCATAGTTTTTCTGCCTTAAAGCTGCATTCCACGTTGTGCCTTAAAACATTGGCGGAAGATTCAAAATGGAATTTTGAATACACGATTTCATTAATACACTGTCGAGAACAACGACTCCAAGTTTCATGTTAATTTCATGAATACATGATGTTGTCATAATTTTCTGCCTTAAAGCTGCATTCCACGTTGTATGCTCTTAAAATACGTTTAGCTGGGATGTGGCCAAAAGTGGAATTTTTTGAAAAATACACTGTTTACTTGATTTTCCTCAAAGAATTGTCCGAGCAGCAAAAGTTCAAGTTTCATGTTAATTATGAATACATGATGTTATCATAATTTTCTGCCTTAAAGCTGCATTTCCGTTGTATGCTCTTAAAAAATACGTTTCAGCTGGGATGTGGCCAAAAGTGGAATTTTTTGAAAAATACACTGTTTACTTGATTTTCCTCAAAGAATTGTCCGAGAACAAACGTTCAAGTTTCATGTTAATTTCATGAATACATGATGTTATCATAGTTTTTCTGCCTTAAAGCTGCATTTCCACCTTGTATGCTCTAAAAAACAATTTCGCCTGGAAAGAGGCCAAAAGTGGAATTTTTTGAAAAATACACAGTTTACTTGATTTTCATTAATACACTGTCGCAGAACAAATGACTCACAAGTTTCATGTTAATTTCATGAATACATGATGTTGTCATAATTTTTCTGCCTTAAAGCTGCATTTCCACGTAGTATGCTCTTAAAATACGTTTCAGCTGGGATGTGGCCAAAAGTGGAATGTTTTGAAAAATACACTGTTTACTTGATTTTCCTCAAAGAATTGTCCGAGAACAGCAAACGTTCAAGTTTCATGTTAATTTCATGAATACATGATGTTATCATAGTTTTTCTGCCTTAAAGCTGCATTTCCACGTTGTATGCTCTTAAAAGACTTTTGGGCTGGGAAGATTCAAAAAGTGGATTATGTTGAAAAATACACAGTTTACTTGATTTTCATTAATACACTGTCGCAGAACAGCAGACTCACAAGTTTCATGTTAATTTCATGAATACATGATGTTGTCATAATTTTTCTGCCTTAAAGCTGCATTTCCACGTTGTATGCTCTTAAAATATATTTTAGCTGGGATGTGGCCAAAAGTGGAATTTTTTGAAAAATACACTGTTTACTTGATTTTCCTCAAAGAATTGTCCGAGAACAGCAAACGTTCAAGTTTCATGTTAATTTCATGAATACATGATGTTATCATAGTTTTTCTGCCTTAAAGCTGCATTTCCACGTTGTATGCTCTTAAAAGACTTTTGGGCTGGGAAGATTCAAAAAGTGGATTTTGTTGAAAAATACACAGTTTACTTGATTTTCATGAATACACTGTCGCAGAACAAATGACTCACAAGTTTCAAGTTAATTTCATGAATACATGATGTTGTCATAATTTTTCTGCCTTAAAGCTGCATTTCCACGTAGTATGCTCTTAAAATACGTTTCAGCTGGGATGTGGCCAAAAGTGGAATGTTTTGAAAAATACACTGTTTACTTGATTTTCCTCAAAGAATTGTCCGAGAACAGCAAACGTTCAAGTTTCATGTTAATTTCATGAATACATGATGTTATCATAGTTTTTCTGCCTTAAAGCTGCATTTCCACGTTGTATGCTCTTACAATACGTTTCAGCTGGGATGTGGCCAAAAGTGGAATGTTTTGAAAAATACACTGTTTACTTGATTTTCCTCAAAGAATTGTCCGAGAACAGCAAACGTTCAAGTTTCATGTTAATTTCATGAATACATGATGTTGTCATAATTTTTCTGCCTTAAAGCTGCATTTCAACGTTGTATGCTCTTAAAAGACTTTTGGGCTGGGATGTGGCCAAAAGTGGATTTTGTTGAAAAATACACAGTTTATTTGATTTTCCTCAAAGAACTTTCCGAGAACATCAAACGTTCAAGTTTCATGTTAATTTCATGAATAGATGATGTTATCATCATTTTTCTGCCTTAAAGCTGCATTTCCACGTTGTATGCTCTAAAAAGCAATTTCGGCTGGGAAGAGGCCAAAAGTGGAATTTTTTTAAAAATACATTGTTTACTTGATTTTCCTCAAAGAATTGTCCTTCGAACAGCAAACGTTCAAGTTTCATGTTAATTTCATGAATACATGATGTTATCATAGTTTTTCTGCCTTAAAGCTGCATTTCCACCTTGTATGCTCTAAAAAACAATTTCGCCTGGAAAGAGGCCAAAAGTGGAATTTTTTGAAAAATACACAGTTTACTTGATTTTCATTAATACACTGTCGCAGAACAGCAGACTCACAAGTTTCATGTTAATTTCATGAATACATGATGTTGTCATAATTTTTCTGCCTTAAAGCTGCATTTCCACGTTGTATGCTCTTAAAATACGTTTCAGCTGGGATGTGGCCAAAAGTGGAATTTTTTGAAAAATACACTGTTTACTTGATTTTCCTCAAAGAATTGTCCGAGAACAGCAAACGTTCAAGTTTCATGTTAATTTCATGAATACATGATGTTATCATAGTTTTTCTGCCTTAAAGCTGCATTTCCACGTTGTATGCTCTTAAAAGACTTTTGGGCTGGGAAGATTCAAAAAGTGGATTTTGTTGAAAAATACACAGTTTACTTGATTTTCATGAATACACTGTCGCAGAACAAATGACTCACAAGTTTCAAGTTAATTTCATGAATACATGATGTTGTCATAATTTTTCTGCCTTAAAGCTGCATTTCCACGTAGTATGCTCTTAAAATACGTTTCAGCTGGGATGTGGCCAAAAGTGGAATGTTTTGAAAAATACACTGTTTACTTGATTTTCCTCAAAGAATTGTCCGAGAACAGCAAACGTTCAAGTTTCATGTTAATTTCATGAATACATGATGTTGTCATAATTTTTCTGCCTTAAAGCTGCATTTCCACGTTGTATGCTCTTAAAATACGTTTCAGCTGGGATGTGGCCAAAAGTGGAATTTTTTGAAAAATAAACTGTTTACTTGATTTTCCTCAAAGAATTGTCCGAGAACAGCAAACGTTCAAGTTTCATGTTAATTTCATGAATACATGATGGTATCATAGTTTTTCTGCCTTAAAGCTGCATTTCCACGTTGTATGCTCTTAAAAGACTTTTGGGCTGGGAAGATTCAAAAAGTGGATTGTGTTGAAAAATACACAGTTTACTTGATTTTCATCAATACACTGTCGCAGAACAGCAGACTCTCAAGTTTCATGTTAATTTCATGAATACATGATGTTATCATAGTTTTTCTGCCTTAAAGCTGCATTTCCACGTTGTATGCTCTTAAAATACGTTTCAGCTGGGATGTGGCCAAAAGTGGAATTTTTTGAAAAATACACTGTTTACTTGATTTTCCTCAATACATTGTCCCAGAACAGCAGACTCACAAGTTTCATGTTAATTTCATGAATACATGATGTTGTCATAATTTTTCTGCCTTAAAGCTGCATTTCCACGTTGTATGCTCTTAAAATACGTTTTAGCTGGGATGTGGCCAAAAGTGGAATTTTTTGAAAAATACACTGTTTACTTGATTTTCCTCAAAGAATTGTCCGAGAACAGCAAACGTTCAAGTTTCATGTTAATTTCATGAATACATGATGTTATCATAGTTTTTCTGCCTTAAAGCTGCATTTCCACGTTGTATGCTCTTAAAAGACTTTTGGGCTGGGAAGATTCAAAAAGTGGATTTTGTTGAAAAATACACAGTTTACTTGATTTTCATGAATACACTGTCGCAGAACAAATGACTCACAAGTTTCAAGTTAATTTCATGAATACATGATGTTGTCATAATTTTTCTGCCTTAAAGCTGCATTTCCACGTAGTATACTCTTAAAATACGTTTCAGCTGGGATGTGGCCGAAAGTGGAATGTTTTGAAAAATACACTGTTTACTTGATTTTCCTCAAAGAATTGTCCGAGAACAGCAACGTTCAAGTTTCATGTTAATTTCATGAATACATGATGTTGTCATAGTTTTTATGCCTTTAGCTGCATTTCCACGTTGTATGCTCTTAAAATTCTTTTGGGTTGGGATGTGGCCAAAAGTGGAATTTTTTGAAAAATAAACTGTTTACTTGATTTTCCTCAAAGAATTGTTCGAGAACAGCAAACGTTCAAGTTTCATGTTAATTTAGTGAATACATGATGTTATCATAGTTTTTCTGCCTTAAAGCTGCATTTCCACGTTGTATGCTCTTAAAAGACTTTTGGGCTGGGAAGATTCAAAAAGTGGATTTTGTTGAAAAATACACAGTTTACTTGATTTTCATTAATACACTGTCGCAGAACAAATGACTCACAAGTTTCATGTTAATTTCATGAATACATGATGTTGTTAGCTTCACCGCTAACGTCTGTTGTTAGCTTTACCGCTAACGTCTGTTGTTAGCTTCACCGCTAACGTCTGTTGTTAGCTTTACCGCTAACGTCTGTTGTTAGCTTCACCGCTAATGTCTGTTGTTAGCTTCACAGCCTGCTTCTGTTGTTAGCTTCACCGCTAACGTCTGGTTCACTTCATGATCCAAAGAGGACTTTGCAGCCGGAACATGCAACAAACCTGCAGATGAAAACAGCCGAAGCGTGTTGGGATACCGTTAAATACATAGTCAGGTCTTTGAACGCTGAATTATGAATATGAGAAACTCAGATTTATGATCAGGATTCCTCTCAGTTTCATTCTGAATCTCTTTAATCCTGACAGAATATATATTCCTTTTCTTGTGGATGCACAAATTATAATTACTTTCTCCGCATATTGTGTGAACAAGATTATAATTTGTGTGAAAAAGATACGTTGTCACGAAGGAGATGAATTTGTGCTTGCGAGATTATTTTGAGCACATAAAAATAATGAATAATTTGTGCTTTCAAAATCCTGGAGTGGCATGAAGAAGATAATAACGTGTGCAGCAGCCGTGTGTCATCGCCGCTCAGTCTGAGGCCCGTTGAAGGTGTGAAGACAAACATCCCTTTAGCCAACGTCCCAGTAAAAATACAGAAGTGCTACGAAGGAGCTACGTGCTACATGCTACATGCTACATGCTACGTGCTACGTGTTGAACATGCAGTCGGTCCGAGGGAGCAAAATTACAAAAACGTCACGCTTTGTTTTTGTTTTTTAAGGATGAAATCACATAAAAAAAAAAAAAGATAATATCACAACATCAGGGTAGCTGGTGGTCGTGTGTTTGTTCACGTTTCTGCACCAGAAGGGACCAAAATGAAGTTTTGTAGTTTTTCACATCATCAGAGCAGCTGACGGATGAAATGCGACCAACTGAAGTGTTTTCCAGACGGTTTGGTCGTCACGTTTTTAATCTTTCTGTTTGATATGCAGTGAAGAGGACGACATGAACACCTTTCCCTTCAGATTAAAGTCCAGTTTTTATAGTTTATTATTCTAAGCTTCAAACTGCCAAAATGATGAAGAAGTTAATTTCCAGACGATCACATGACGGATGTTCAGCGAGCTGCATATCAACGATTTCTGTTCAATTCTCTGATGATATCCTGTGACAGAAGCAGAGTTTCTCAACCTCCATAGGACATTTTGAAAACTCCTGTATTGATTTTTGTTGGATATATATTTACTTAAATCAACGTTAACCGTAGAGCTTCAGAGATCTGTGGGTTTAGGCATTTAATCCACTTTAAATATTAAGATATTGAAACGTTCAGCTTTAAAATGAAATATTTCA
>JACSYO010000593.1:657500-671180 GCA_016806645.1 Ophiodon elongatus | reverse complement strand
ATTCTATTTGTTTTAGCTTTTTAATGTTTTACTAACTGTTTTTAATGTTGTTTTAATGTTTAAATGAATGTTCTTAATTGTTTTTAAATCTTCTTTTCTTTTGCATTATGTTTTGATGCTTAATGGTTTTATGTGTAGCACTTTGAATTGCCTTGTTGTTGAAATGTGCTATACAAATAAACTTGCCTGGCCTTGCCTTGAATCTCTGTCCAAGAATGACTGGGACAGAAATGTTCTGTTCGGGTTGCTATCGACCTCCCCAAGTACTCCTTTGGTGGAATAAGATTTCACACAGTGTCCTCGCTCTGGTTAAAATGACAGTCCTTCCATTTTACACTATGGTAATGAGAGCTACAGGTCCGCCTCAAAATCTCAATAAACTAGATTCAGATTTACCGTACCGCCATCCTCTTCGTCACCGGTGCTCCTTTCAACACTCATCAGTGCAGTCTGTCCTCTGTAGTCAGCTGGCCGTCACTCCACACCCACAGACTTATCCACTGGTATCAGTTCATCTATACAAATATCATTGGTCAAACCCCCCCACATATCTCTGCTCTCTACTCATCATCTCCAACAGTAACTGCAATTTACGCTCCAGTAATTTCATCAACATGGTCATTCCAGAAGTCCTCACCGCCTTCGTCCGTTTCTCGTTCCAGTTTTCTGCTCAAAGCAACTGGAATGAGCTGCTAAAGAAGCTGAAGCTCCACACCCTCATTACGTTACCCTCCTTCAATAACTCATTACAAATGATAGTCTTTGATCCCTGCAACTGTTTCTGAGTTTGCTTCTCCAGTTTGTTTTTTTATATATTGTACATTTTATGATGTTGTAATTTTTATATGAGATTGATTGAGATGCTTCTATATTTTATTCGTTTGTAACGACTTGTCTCCAGTTGCGGCCTTGTAAATACCTACAATTTAACTTATAATGCAGACCCCAAACTACCAAACCATAACTGACATGTAGTACTGGATAAACATACATACTGCATACATTTAGTTTCCAGTATTAATAGGGATTAATCTTGGGTAGTGGATGAAGCAGTAGTCAGATCTTTTAGTACAAGTAGCAATAATCAGATGTAAAAAGAAAAAGTACTGAAGTATTATGTCCTTAAAGTGTCAAAACTAGAAGCACTTACTACAACACGGCTCTTTTCAAAGTAATATTATTGTATTAATTAAGCAGAGGTTTAATATTGTAGCAGATGTAGGTGGAACCAATTGTAAGTACTTTAAATATTGTTGGGTATTCCCATTAATAGCTATCTATTTTTTTATGAGTTTATTTTTTTGTTAGTAAAATCTTTATATGCCAAGTAACTAAATCTGACAGATACGTGTAGTAAACATCGCAACATATCCCTTCTCTAGTATAAGAATAAAGTAGCATTAAAAATATAAATACACAAGAATAGTACACGTGGCTCAGAATTGTAATAAAGTACACACATAGTGCCTGAATGTACCAAGACGCATGTAAACAAACCCTCCACCACTAGGTGTCGCTGTGTGTGTGACGTAGACACGTTCGAAGGACGCCGATTGGATAAAACCGCCAACGTCACTTCCTTCTTTCTCTTCGGCCGCCGCCATAGTCGCGAAAGGACTGTGGACACAATGGTAAATACAAAATCTTTAAACATCCACGTCTGCAGCGCCTGTAAACCTGTTATGATGTAGTGTGTGTTTGATAAGTATCTTAATGGTACCGCACACATCCGTATGTTGTGAAAAAATATAGAATATGAGCGTTTTAAAGCGGCTCTTGAGCGGCTAGCCGGTATCCACTGTACGCATGTAACTTCCTTCATAGACTTTAGCCGCTAGCTTGCACACTGATGCTTAGGAAGTGCTTTAAATATATTCGTTTATAGTTGCAGATGTTCAACGTTGGGTATATATATTGTGGTGTTAATGGCGCCATTTGTTGTTTTCTAGTCGTCCCACAAGACTTTCAGGATCAAGCGCTTCCTCGCCAAGAAGCAGAAACAGAACAGGCCCATTCCTCAGTGGATCAGAATGAAAACGGGAAACAAGATCAGGTGAGTTCATCGTGTGTTTTGTAACATGACTACGGTGAAGCTGCAGTGTCGAGGAAAGCATGCACAGTCCACATGTGGCAGCATCAGCGTTCACATTGAAGTCCTCCCTACCAGCTGTGGCCATGTGCTTTGGCAGCACAGCAGGCCGGATTCACTTCTGCATATCATCCGCTAGGGGGCAGTGTGCATTGAGATATGGCCACTGCAGTTCTCTGGGCTCACGTGCAGAACAGTGCATGAAAGTGAACAGATTGTACAGAGAGCCTTCGCAGAGATGATGATGGATCAGCATTCCGTCATAGCCCGGCAGTTCCCTCACTTTTGATGGTGATATGGTTCGTGGAGGCACGTTTTATTAGTGCGGGGCTTTTATTCTAAATGTGGTCCGCGTTATCTCTTTCACAGGTGGGCTCAGTGCTGCAAACAGCTGGTTGGCCTCCTGGGTAGTCTGTAGTTTTAGGAGATGTTCTCAGTTACGGCAGATAACACAGTGACTGGTGTGGCCTTCCGGGGGAGTGGGGTGCGGGGGTGGGTGGGGGGGGGGCCTGGTTGGGATTTCTTTGGCCCGAAAGTCCATCTGGACTCCAGGATGAACTAATTGGATTGTGGTCATCAAAGGTCACCGTGACCTTAAAAAAATAATAATTCACACGCTAATTATGACACGCCTGACAGGGTAACATGATGAGGTGATGACGTTTTGGACAGACATGGATGTAAACGGCAGTCTGCCTGGTGGGCGAATGGCATACGACCGCGAGGGGGGTAATAACCGATTTGTTTTTAACATGTTTTCCACATTTTTTCCCATTTTCCTAATGCTTATTATTATGAGATATGTGTTTGATGAAGACAGCAGACATGCACTTGAAGATGACTTTATATATATATATATATACGTATATGTATATATATATGTATATATATATGTATATATATATATACATATATATATATATATATATATATATATATATAAGTTGATGTACTCAGTTATACTTTTGACTGGACAGAAGCTGTCTAACACTCCCTTGTACAGTTAAATCTATGGCTTGGTTTATTGTAATAAATGCCAGATGTTAGTAGTTTTGAGGACTGTGACTTTAATTTCCAAATCTGCATGCTGTCATCTTTTTGAGCTCTTTTACGAGCATTGTTTTTTTCAATTAGATTTATTACATGGCACATCTTTGTGAGCAATGTTTATAGTGTGAAATTCTCTTGAAACACACTGTTTGCAATATCTGTGTCAGTTGTAGTGGGGTTAAGAATAAAGGATGGTTTTTCTTTACGACACCAAAGCCCCCAGAATAACTGGTTTTAAAGTTGTGCATTCTCTTGTGTGGCTTGTTTTTCACGAGGGTTATATTTTAGTAGGGAATCGGGATAATCCCTTTAGTCTGGCAAAGTTTGACAGTCTGACAGTTATGACAAACTGTGGTTTTCATCATTTTAAACATGGCCTTTAAAACCATTTGTGTCTTTAATCTTTGTCCCAAACCCAAACAAATGTCCTGATTAGGGTCCTCATCACCTGTTAAAAAACAAAAACATCCTGAATATTATTTTATCACCTTGATACTTCATGACTCGCTTATAAACCTGATATTGAGCTGATGATATCTTACAAAAGTCAGCCACAGGAAACAAGAGCCGAGCTGTGAAACATTAATGGATTACTCTATGTATGTGATTTGTGGTGACAGTACTTGTTACACACCACTAACCTCCCAAACCCCCAAGGTTTTCCATTTGTAACATTCCGAAGAGGACAAAAGGGACATTTTTCAAACATTTTCACGTTTGTCCCCAGAGAATGAAGCACACAAATCTGCCTGCATTCGATCCACTCATTCCTTGCTACTGTCATTCACCGTTTTCGTTGTCCTCCTAACTCAAAAAGTCCTTTTAAAAAAAAAATAATAAATAAATAAAAAAAAAAAGCTCAAAAGCACCGTTACATCCATGAAACTCTCATACATTTTCCCCATGTGGGTGTGCTGTGTACAAACTGTGCTTTCCCTGACTCTATTGTGAGGTTTATTAGAGGCGGGACAAAACTTCACCTTTTCCCATTTTGGTTGATCAGGAAACACTCGGCTCCACCCAACGTGAACCCGAGCAGAGGTCTAATGGGCCTGAATAACTGAAAACATCTGTTTGGTTGTGAAAGGCCTTTGACCAACTAGCATCCCCCATTCCACCTCGTACCCGACACCCACATTGCACACATATACTTTGCTTTATTTTGTAAGTAAGTGAAATATTTAGCTGGTATGGTCGTCTTTTTATCAGACTGGGGTTTATTTCTATTAATTTTTAAACACACATTTAATATCCTACCAAATAAAAAAAAATAAAAATTCTGAGGGTTAAAGGTTGTGTTCAAGGGATGCTAAGAGGAAATAATTCCTGCTGGACTGAAACTTCATGGATGCACTTCCTGGAGGGATTTTAAAGGGAAAGGCCCTGCAGGTGTAAGGAGCGCACACCTTCCAGCCGCTTTGCCTTCATGCAAATGTGTGCGGTCCGTGTTTGAGGCAGATCAGATTCAGACACATCAAACACGTCAAATTCTTGTGCAGGTGTTTTTTCTTTACCCAGAATTCTTTTCATTTTTAAAATTTTTTATGAACCTCCTATAGTTTGAGATCCACATTTTCATACTATCGCTTATTTTATCGGTTGATTCATCAGCTCTTGGAGACAAAAGAAAACTCTTGTGTACTAACGCAGAGCAGGAGCAGTATTACAGAAGCAACATGCAAACCTGGCTCTCTCATGCAAATGCTGGGGGCTTGTGTTTTCAGGCAAAGCGACACATCGTGTGAGTCCAGAGATTATTCCTCGTTTGCAGTAAAAAAAATAAAATAATAATAATAATAATAACAATATATATTCATACTGTATATATGTAAAATATAGATGCTAATCATGCAGGTCTGCTTCAGCCAAAACATTGGCCTCGGGAGAATTCCCTGCAGGCCAGGTAGTCTAATTTGGCACAGATTGGGGGTACTTCTTGTAGCAACAGGAGGCCTTTGCATGCAGTGTATACCTACTGCACAACGTTGACAGTAACACTGTTTGACTCAGGATTACAGAAAGAGCACAACATTTTTTTTAAAACCTTAGACTACACCACTCTTTAACAAGTGGTTTTGTATTGAATCTTTTTAGTTTCTATGTTTGCTACAAATGACACCCCTAAAGAGTTGGTTCATTCTAAAAACTTTTTTACATTTTTATTTTTTAAAAGCAGACACACACACACACACACACACACAATTGATCTGGCCTGGGTTTATGCTCAATTTGGGTCTAAAATGTGTTTTCTAGTGTTGATGCGTGACATCTTTTTCTCTGTCAGAGGCTGTGTCACAAAAATGGGAGTCTTTCAGGCTTGTGGGCGCAGGAAGTGATTGTGCCTCCCACCGCCACTTCTGAGCAGAAAATGGGGAAATAGTGGTGTCTATTACAGAGTTGTGGCTTTTGCACACTTAATGAGGCCACTCAAATCCCAAATCCTGTCTGTGCCACTGTTTCCCCGTTTTTCTGAGTCAGACCCTTAATTGCCTTTCTTGTTGCTGGTCCTGTGTGTGTCCCGTAGTTATAGTTATAAAGACACAGACAATGCTGTTTGTGCTTTTGATCACTGCCCCACAGACCATCATTTAATAGCCGGATTTCATGATCATATAATTACATAAATTTACCGTAAAGTTCGTTGGTGCCCAGAGGACTTTAGGCTACGCGGCGGGCTGGTGGGAGGAAACATGACATCATGTAAATGTGGGGCAGAGGTTCTCCAGTCAAAGAAATAATCTCTCCTTGAGTGTGTCTCAACTCCCGTGTCCTTGTGTGGGAACCCCTCATGCAGCAGCCATGTAATGTGACACATTTCGGACTTTGGCACGTACTAGACCAGACTCAATACTGTCACAGAGAAGAGGAATGGTTGGACATTTTTGGGGAAATATGCTAATGCAGAGAGTTAGACGAGACAACTGGCATGTCTGTGTGATGAAAAGGAAGCTGCTGTCAGTTAGCTTAGCTTAACTTAGAATAAAGATAAGCGGGGAACAGCTAGCTTAGCTTTGAGCAAAGGTAATAAAATCGGCCTATCAGCACCTCTCACTAATTATAAAATCATATCTTTGCTTTGTTTCCTTTTTAAATATCCAGCCAGCTGGTTCCCCCTCCTTACCAGTCTTTTTTTCTTTTTACATGCTAGGCTAACTAGCTGCAAGCGGTATCTTCATATTTAGCTCACAGACATGAGAGTGTCCTTTTGACAGTTTCACAATACGAGCTGCCACGACAAGCATAATGACTAATAAATATGATAAACAAACATATTGCGAGAAAGACGCCCTTGCTCGGCATTATGTTGGCGGCACCCAAACAGCAATGCTTCTAAAGCCGTGCACGCTCCCAATCCAAACCGCCGTCCGGCCTTAAACTGTTTCTCACATTTGACCTCCCCCGTTGGCATACTTGAGCCAGAGTTTAAAGGACAGGGGTTCAAAACCAGTCCTGTCAGGGGTTTTCCCCACAAGAATCTCAGCGGGACACAAGTCCTCGGTGAGAATCCTGAGAAACCCACAGCTCAGAATCTGCTTTGGTTGAGGGGAAAAGCGCTGCCAAACAACTTTATGTCTGGAATTTGCTGATGAACATTTCTGCCTGATCCTTCCTCCTCCTCTCGCTCACTCTCTCCTTTCTTTTCACACATCTTTCCCGCCCCACCCTCTGTCTCTGCTCCTCTCACCCTCTCCCGTGCCTCCATCACGTCCGTCTCCTCGCTTCCTTCCTCCCTTTCTCTCAGACTCTCTTCTTGGCCTCCCCTCTCCTCTTCAAACTATCTCCCTCGACCGCTCCCTTCCACATTTTCCCTTTCCCTCGAACATCCCTCATTGTCTTCTTCTTATCGTTTGGATGCGGAAAAATAAATAAAACAACATGTATGTTGTTATGTCCGACCAGAAATTCAAATTCCAGCCTCATACCATCGCAGCTTAACATTCTCTTGGGTTTGGATCACCCCACTTCCTCTCCCTTCCTTCCCCCAGCCCCTCTCCCACATACTTCTTGCCGCTCTCTCTGCAGTTTCATTTTTTTCATCTCATCATCATAAGGAAGTGGGCTCACTTCATCCACAACTGGACAACTCTCATTCAATGATGTTGACTTTGAAAATTAGACCTTCAAACGAGACTTTATAAACATTAATGACATTTTTATGATGAACATTTTTATTTTATAGCCTTCTACTTATCTTTTTTTCATACCAAGTGCATTGTTTATTAAAGCACAAATTAGTGCCTTATTATTATTAGAGCATAGCAGAAGTAGTGAAATTTGTAACATGCTGAGGAGGCAAGTGTGCTGTAATTACAATATGTGGGGTTAAATTCCATATTTTGAAGGAGAAATATACAGTGGATAACTAAGACCAAGAATATACAGCCATGCTGGTAGCTCTTTAATGGTGCTTTGAGGAAAATGGCACTAAATAGAAAGTTAGGGGTTTGCAAAAGTTATTACAATTCATTCTGTAGGGGGACATGGATGTCTGTAAAAAGAAATCCATGACAAATGGTCCAATATCCCAAATACCACAAATGTCAAACTCTAAGTGGTGCTTAGAGGTCCCACCAAAGGCACTCGTACAAATCCGCTGTGCACCATGAATATATCCACCAGATTTTATAGTAATCCATCAGACATTTCATTAAAAACCATAATGTCATGGTGGCGTTCAAGGGAAAGTCAGGGGATTACCAAAAGGCCTCATAGGCTCCATCCTCTGGAGACCATGAATGTCAGTGCAAAATGGCATGGCAATCCATTTTACAGTTGTTGCGATCGTTCAGTCAGAACAAAATAAATGGTGGACCGACAGACATTGCCACCCCTAAAGCCCGGTGTTAACGTGGCTAAAATATAGTACGCTATTAAGCGAACACATAGCATATTCACATAGGAACGGCTGCATGCTATTTTTTTCAAGGGAAAAAAGGTATTATTAAACCTATAACTCTTGCAAAATGTGTTATGTATTATCGATATATTGGATAAGGAGGTGACATACATTTGAGGATCATTTCCATCCAGCAAAAAGCGGCGGTTGTGCACTCCACAGTGGTCTACTTTGTGCTGTTCAGAGCAAAAATGTCCTTACTCTGTGCATGATTACAGTAAGAAGTGCACTCACAGTCCCTGAGCCACTGTTGATGATAGGATAATTGGCTTAGCCCATATTTACAAAAGTCTGTTACTTCTCTCACTTTTCTTGCTGTCTGAGTCTCTCTCGCCGTCCCATGCGCTCAGCCTGCTGCTAGCCTGCTGGGACAATGCACTTACATAACCAATCCCTCTCTGTAATCCAGCCTGTGTAGCCACTCCCACCCCCCTCCCCACTCCAATCTCTTTGATGGTGGTGGTGGGGGGATCTGGTACTCCCTTATGTCCAGATTACTACGGAGGAGGCAACATGACCTCTTAATCTAATCTCAGCCAGTTACATGTTTAAGTATCAAGACTGAATCACATGGCTTCATTCTCAAATGCTGAGCCACTGGAAGTGTGATAGTTTCAGACACCTTGCTGTTCAAAATGAGGACAGCTCCAAGTTCCTAATGCAATGTCACAGAAGGCAGATGGCACATGAAGGCACTTGTCTCAAGGTAACCAGATGCATTTATTGACTTTTTGCCTCTAAACAAATTCCAGATATATTTTTGGTTTAAGCACGTGCGTTTGTTTGTTTTAAATTGTATTTTGTATCATGAATTGGAGAAGTAAAAGCAAAAATGCGAGAGTGTGTGTGTGTTTGTGGTCGTGCATATATGTGTCATGGGCTAGGAGGGTGGGATTATTTATGAATTAATCGATCATAATTTATTGTGGGCTAAAATGATCAAAACAATACCAAAGTAGGAAACTGAGTGCTTGGCAGATATGTATGCATGTATATTTATTTTTTTAAATCGTTCATTTCGACCAATGTGTACAATGTGCGATTCGTGCAGAGCGCGTTCCCGCGACAAACTTCAACAACTGTGCGCGCTCCGGAGCGGCTGGTACTTAAAGCCTGGCGTCTCGTCTCTGTAACAGGAGCAGTGTGAATACATACACCGAACTAACAAATGAAAGACGACTAGGAGGGATCTCGCGGCCAGCACTCACTTAACCGCAGTGAACTGAAGGATATTTTGTCCGAGGTAAGCGGGTGTGCCGCGGCGAGAGAAACGTCTGGTTTTCGAGTGTAGTGTGTGTTGGTGGGAAAACAACAGCCCTGGTGTAGCAGACGTTAGCTTCCTTCATTAGCGCGGGGCTAATGTTGGCTGGTAGCTAGCTGTGCTTGGGGGAGTGGGGGGAGCTGGCTGGCTAGCCGTGTCGGTAACTCAGCTTGTTTGTTGTCGTGACGTTTCGAAATGCAGACTTTCTCTGCGGTTTCCAGTCGATGGATAAGACCGCGGAGCGGACGCGGTTGTCACCGTGCCCCCGGGGCTGTGCACGGACCCCGTTACGGTGTCGGTTCCTTGGCTTGTTCGCACAGTTGCTAAGCTAACAAGTCACCGATTCAGCTAGCTAGCAGGCTATGGGCCACTGCTTTACGGCAAGACGAGGCCTTGTGTGTCTGTAACGGTGGACGCTAGCTCGGCTCTGCCGTTGTTTGCCTTGCCAGACAAGGCCATTTTGCTTCCTAAGCAGGTTAGTTCAGGTCAACAGAAATCCACCGTGGCGTGGTTCGGACCGGAGCAACGTTACCGGCAGAACCTGGTTCGTGTGGCTGCTGTCGCGGAGGTGATGACTAACGTGCACTCAAAGTAACGACCGCGGCTGCTGTCAGAGATCCACCTGGACTGTGTGTGGGGTTGAGCCGTCTCAAAGGGGAGGACGGGGGGATGTCAGCTTTCCATTGTTGTTGTTGTTCCTGTGACGGTTCCGATCCACTTTATTACACCTTCATCTGCGAGTGCAACAGATGAGCATGTCGACTTCATGTTTTTTGCTGCCATGGCCACCTGTAGATGTTTTAACTATGCTGTCAGTATCAAAACAAATGGTATCTCGGTATCATGTCTACTATACTTAAGTCGAGCAAGGGAGCCCCATTGATCACTTTTTTGTTGTTGTTGTTGTTGTTGTTGTTTTTCTTAAAGTCTTCTGCTCAGGTTGAGGTGGGATGGAGCTATGCTGGAAATAACCTACTTTAAAGAATTCACAAGAGGGACAAGGTCTAGTTGTCCAGGGCCACAATATGAATCAGCAGTTTGGTAACTTTTCGATGTGGTACAAGCGACACATTGTATTTATTTACAAGTTTATTTGACAGGTTCCACTGTGGATTAATCATCTGACTCATTATACAGAGACATGGCTCAAAGCTCATTTTCATTATTGTGGGTGCACCCTGCAGGGATGGCAGATGATTTATTCACACTTTGGAATAGTGAATATAAGAACACTTTAGATGTGTGATTGTGTTATAAGTCATAGGACAGGCTGATGTTTTGAATCACCAAATGATGACTATGCATGTAGGGGGACCGGGGATAGTAATGTTTTATGGGCAAGGGAGATGCAGTATGTGGTCTCCGCTAACCAAGAGAGACTACTCTGCAAGTGCAGCCACATCATAATCTTTCTGCATCTCATCAATGGAAATTGCATGAATCTTAACCCTATTTAGCATATTTCACAAATGCATAAAAGTTGTGCTTTGTCTATAACAAAGCAGCTTGTCAGAGAATAACTTTAGAGTTAACCCTACTACAGAGGTAAGCTCTGCTAACCAATTTCCTGGGGAAGTCCCTGTGTCAATCTATCGTCAAACTATAGATGAAGAACCTTGATGTCACCCCTATATTGCTGGTACCATTGCAGCTATCAATGGCACTCAAATTATGCCTCTATTAATTGATAACTACTGAGACGGCTTGTTGAAATAGGTGGGAAATGTTAAGGCATCTATTTTGGATATTTTGATTGGACATAAAAAGTCCATTGTCCATAATTTTACTGTTTTTTAATTTAAAAAAAAAAAAAAGTTACCTTTCATGGCTAATCCTAAAGACGAACATTCTTGTCAGTCCAAAAAATAACTATTGGAAAAATGCTGTATGCACATTATTTTAATTTTTTTATATTGATGTGAGAAAAGCTTAGGTTTTGGTCGTTTGACTTTCCACGGTGAGATAACACAGCAGCCATCAGTCTGCTCAGTAGCAGCAAGGTCTCCTGACCTGTGATGATATAAACACCAAATATAAAGAGTCCATTTTTTTTTTTCATTTCAGCACAAGACAGGCTTGAGAGCTGCATTACATTGATAAGGGAAGAGGTGGTCCCATTTGTTATTAATAAGGATTGGAATTGCAATATATCTGCCCCACAGCTTGTACTACTTTTTTACATGCACTTTAACTTTTCAAGTCTTGCCAGGTCGTTTATTGCCTCAATCCCAGTTGTAAATCAGCCCTTGATTGTATGACATGAAATGAATACCAGTGATGCTGGTATGTATGTATGTATGTATGTATGTATGTATGTACATACATACATACATACATACATACATACATACATACATACATACATACATTGTCTTGAGATGAGGACTGATGTGCTAAAATAAGCAAAAAGCACGCACATACATGCAAATCTGAGGAAAAACAAATTGGCTTCATGTCTTTTGCTGAGTGTGCACTGCTCTGTACAGTGTTGGTTGTCAGCAGAGATGGACCTGTTTTGACCTCAGGGTTTTCTGTAGCTTTTAGAGAGGCTTAGTCATTTGGTAATGTAGCTACTGGGTCGGTTTTCATATGTGGCTGGATGTTGACAGATGCCAAGATGACAGGGATTTATGTTATGGATGGGAAAGGCATGAAATCCTCGTACTCTGTATTAGTTTGCCGTTTTCATATTTTGTTATTTTGTAATATGGCTCAGCTGGAGTGGCACGTTCTCGTGTGTGTGTGTGTGTGTGTGTGTGTGTGTGTGTGTGTGTGTGTGTGTGTGTGTGTGTGTGTGTGTGTGTGTGTGTGTGTGTGTGTGTGTGTGTGTGTGTGTGTGTGTGTGAGACAGCAGGTAAGACAAAGATTGAGTTTCTTTTCAGTTCTAGAGGAAATGCATCATGTAAACAGTGACTCCTGCGCCACATCTTTTGACCAGAATATTCATACAAGGGCTGCAGCTAATTGTTTGCTCTATAGAATATCAAAAAATAGTAACACATGTCTGTACGATTTTCTAAATTCCAATTTGAAACAGTCTGATTGCTTATTACTGACCCACCAGTCCCATATTCATATTTACTATCGTATATGATAAAGAAGAGCTGCATATGCTCACATTTGAGACGTTTAAACATGGCGCTAAACCATTAATCAATAATCAAAATAGTTGGTGAAATGGCATTTCATTTTCTGTCCACTGAGAAATCTATTAATCGTGGCAGCTCTTATTAAATCTCTCAAACGTTTGCAAATGGTACACGAAAAATGTGACAATTTAATTACAAAATTGCACATGTGTAGCAACATATGCTAATATACATGTCTTTATTAGATCTCTGTCTGGTAATATGGTTATCCCAATATAGGTCATGTCATTTTGATAACAATGT
Source organism: Ophiodon elongatus (assembly GCA_016806645.1). Taxonomy (NCBI): domain Eukaryota; kingdom Metazoa; phylum Chordata; class Actinopteri; order Perciformes; family Hexagrammidae; genus Ophiodon; species Ophiodon elongatus. The sequence goes on along the minus strand of JACSYO010000593.1, from coordinate 658,491 downwards.
AGCATGTTTTCTGGTAGTTTGATAACTAGTTTATATAAAGTCAACATGGGGTTGTGTACTCGTGTGAATAATCACATTTTCTGAGAAAGTTGAGTTAGTATGTGCTTGTTATTATCAATGTATGCTACGTAATTGTGTATCTCTATGATTTCATCACCATGGATTTCCATTGCGAATACATTATCATATTGAATTGTCGCCCAGCACTGTCTGTATTTACGTGCTTGAGGTAGCGCACCGCAACCGTTCATTTAATATTGTTTTTGATCATATATCCAGTGCAGTATTCCGTCGTAGCGTTTACTCACACGTCGGCACTGTGCTGGATTTTGAACCACTCTCACGTGCTTTTTGTTGTGTACGTGGCCTTTCTGTTCTGTGAACCGTTACAGGTGTAGAAACTGTTTTCCACAATGTGTTTTTGGATTGTCCTCCGTGGTAAATCTAATTTACATCATGAGTTTTGCAGTGAGGAGGACGTAACCTCAAATGTGGGCCGCTAGTTGAGGTTGCAGACACCTGCCACGGTTCTTAACTTTTTTTCTTCCTTTGTTATCTCTCCGATATCTAATTTTTTTTTTTCTTCAACGTGCAAGCTTTTGCATGCCAGCCTGTTTTTGCCACCACTTTGCACAAACTACAAAAGTATATGCATGCCCAGTGTCACATGGCACAACAGTCGAGTTTCTCCACAGGATGTGTTTTTATTTTTATTTAAAGCAAATCATATATCAGAATTTTTTGGTGGTTAATGATCCTACTTGCGTACAAACCGAAAGGTTTGTATCATGGCATATTGATTCAAGCAGAAGATCATCTTACGCTTTTGATAGCGGTGCCCCTCACATAATTTTGAATATTCTGGATATTTCTTGCTGAAGTGCACTCTTGTCGTCATTAACGTATACCGTGACACTTTTATCTCCACAAGCTTGTGTCTTTTTGACTCTATATCAATAACTAATGTCTTAAGCAGTGTTTTGATGATTTA